>JANTPZ010138097.1:0-18815 GCA_025593235.1 Vachellia pachyceras
TTTCATGAAGAAATAAGCCTTGTGTTATTTCAAAGGCATCTATCATCTTTCTTGTTGAATTCTTCTATGACCTTATGATTGAGCAGTGCTTCCTATCAGAAGGAGATCATCTTTATATAAAGAAATGATCACAACATTAGATTTTAATTTATACGTGCTTTACATAAACACTGCAGGTTAAGTTTGCTGCTTCAGCTCAATACAGTTTAGGTTTGTATTTAATATGAATGTAGCGGACATTGACCTAACTATTTGTCCTATAATATACATCATTTAGAAGTCTCATTAATTAGTATATAAAATATATAATTAGAACATTAATTGCTTGTATTTGCATGTATTTGATATAGCAATCAATCTCCATCCACTACTTATTATTCATCAGCTAAAGAGTTTTTTTCGAAAAAAAACTGAAGACTGAATGAAATTTTTTGGTGGGATCCCAATTTATTATAAGTTTCGCAATATATACCATTCATTACCTTAATATATCTCTCCCTGAAGTTTCAACATATGATCCAGGGGAAGCAACTGAAGGAAGAGAACAGGAGATTGAGACAGGTGACATTTACATATAACAATGTTTTCCAGATCCTGCTTAAATTTATTGTATTTTTTAATTAATTATAGTAAATGATAGGATTGGAATGAGTTAGATTATAAGTATGTCTGTTTTCAGGCGACAATGCATAAACAAGGGCAATCATTTGACTCAGTGATTTTGTCCAGGTCATCTGACGATACACCCCAACACCTCAAAGATTTTGATACTTCTCTCAAGTTGGGGTTTTGTTGATCATATACAGTATCCGATTGTGTGTTTGTCTGTGTCCTTGCGTATATATTGGATTGAGGAGGAGCATCTAGAAGAAAATGACTGGATTTAATCGAGAAAGTCTTTTTTTTTTTGGTCCTGAACAGCAAAACAAAATTGTTGAGAGAATGGTATTATATCCCAAATGATTCAGTTAATGACAATTAGGTTTTCAACAAATTTTTCACAAAATAAGTTACAAATATTGATTCAAATAATTGTCTGAACACATATTTGCACCAAAATAAGTTACAAATATGGATTCAAGCGATTGTATTTTGTTCAGTTTACAAAAAAAAATTCCTTGAAATGCAAATAATTTGTAAATTTAGAAATAAAATAATATGTAGCTCCTTATTTAACGAAAAAACAAAAGGTTCTTCTTATGCTTATGAAGTTTTAAATTTTAAAAAATAAATAAATTATGAATTTACTATAATAATATTACGGATTTAAAAAAAAATCACAATTTCATTGTAACAAATTCACCTCTAATCTTAACCTTATAGCTATGATTAAGTTAGGTTGCATCTGAACTTTTGTGATTATGTTTGTCATAGTATTAGAAAAACAAATTTACTTAAATCAAGACAAAACTTTATTTATATATTTATCCTGTAGAATGTAAATTATATTAAAACGGTCATTTCTACCATTCAGCCAAATATACAGTACCATATTTAAAGAGAAGCACCAATATGGCTCACATTGAAAAGTTGAGAGTTTAAGGCCTTAACCTTGCAAATTTGTAACTTTATTTGTGAAAGGAAGCAAGTTCTTGTTTAAGTACTAATATTTTTTAAGCTACCAAATGCTTCATAAAAGTGACTAATAGCACATCTTAGAAAGTGCTCATAATAAGAACCGTATGGAATCATCTCTCCTACTATAAAACATTTTCAACCAGTGTCACTAGAATTTAGGAGATTAAGTAATTAAATTTATTTAAAACATGCTTCCATGATAGTGCACGAGAGTACAAAAGACGCGGGAATAGAGACAGAGCCTGAAGCAGCACTGCAGCAAGCATTAAAGATGAAGTGTTTCACTCAAAAAAATAAATAAATAAAGAAGTGTGCCAGATGTACGGTCAACAAAAAATGGGCCCCACACACTCCGACCCTTCAAAGGGCTTTCTGATGGGTTGCATAGTCCGTGTGAGGGAGAAATGTGTTTACGGATTCTGAGGATAATTTATGAAATTCAAAAAGAATTTATAGATTTTGAGATTTTTTTTTTAATTTTAATATTGTTTTACAGATTTCGAGATTTTTTTATCTTGACTTGCGTGCACTACTGGTGAAAAATTTTGCACGATAATTTGTTTAAACAGAGAAAAAGAAAAAGATACCATGAATAGTTAAAAAGATTGAGGTGAAATGGCAAAAGATCTGGAAATTGTAAAATCCCAAATTAGTTTTTTGTTTCTTCAAATTAAATAATGAAATCTTCCAATTTAGGGGCTCCATCTTATTATGATTATATGATCCAACCCAACTCTTATCACATTAACTCATCCTGCACAGCTAACTACTACAATCTCTTGTTGTACATACATATATTTTCTCATCTCAATGCAGCTATTTGACTTAATCAAATTCGAGCATTGATAAATTTAATTAGAAATATGTACCCAGAAGGCATTTTGTATATTTACAAGGATTCATACCCAAGACTTTACTGAAATGGACAAAGCACCTTGTACTAAATCCAACACAGATTATAACCCTAATATTTTAACGAGTTATTTTAACTAATAAATTTAAAAGATTTAAATTTGAGCATTAACCAATAGCTTTATATATTATTCTTGTTTTTTTATAGTTACAAATATTCTATTAGAGACAATCCTATTTGAAGCATTATAGAGTACTCAATGTGAGCATCTTTATAACAAGAACTTGAACTTTGATTTATTATCATGTGAGGGATTATCTTCTCTCTTTAAATCCAACTCCTATTGATAATTCATGTTCATTATTATCAATAAAAATGGCTTTACAAAATGTGAGGCCTTTAGATCGATGTCCAAACCATAAGGCCCGCTAATGCAGAGAGCAAAAAAGGAAAAAAGCAGTTGGGTTGGGTGAACTAGATCATTCCTTATCAAACACCAGTTTGTAGAAAGAAAAGGAAACGACCAAAAAATAAAAAGCACCAAGGATTATGAACAATTTCCCCATAAGTATACAGCTTGTGATAAGTAATAAAGTTATCAGAAAAATTATTTTCACTGAGATTTGTATTAAAAAAATGGTCAAGCGAAATATATTGCATATTTCATTAAGCTGAGCAAATTTTACAAGATGATTGGTGAGTAGAATGTAATTCTAAAGTGTGAAAAGTATGAAAAATTCAAATTAAAGTTGATCAAGAGCTTTCTATAGGACTAGGAAGAGTATGAAAAATTCAAATTAAAGTTCATCAAGAGCTTTCTATAGGACTAGGATTATTTATCCTCGTTATATTTCAAGAATACTCAATCAAATCCACACTTGCTTTAATTCTAATTATAATTATGCTAGTCAAGGGTACTAATGTATATACAAGTACTCTCTCAAATCTCCAAATATATTTAATCCTTTAATCTCTTAATTAAACTCCAATTTTTATTGCAAATTCTATATGACAATGTGAGGTTAATGGGTGTATCTTTATCTCATTAAAAATCATCTATTTAACTTGTAAATTTCAAGTTCTCGCATAACTAATTGATATCTCCATATTCAGACAGAAAAATTGGAGGAAAAAAATACTCTCAGTTTGGCTACTACTCATTTTCTACTCTCACTTTGCTTTCTTTCACTTTTCTTCCCTCAGTCTAATAAGGGAAAACCAACCATACTCTCAATTTTTTTCCTTCTCAACTTTTTCTCCGAACATGGACTAAATCCTTAAGCTTAGTCTTCGCCAAAAATCGATCCAAACCCTAGCAGCCATAATGCTCCAAAAGGGAAGAGGGTATATGCGAATCACTCAAGTTGTTGCCATGCATTTATCAAAATTGTGCTTTTTGTTGAGATACGGTTGAAGTTGTGACCTCGAATTAGTGAAGTTGTGACCCCAGATCTTTTATAACACTTAAATTGCCTCTGCCTTCAAGTGCATGTTTGCGTTCCTTTCTTCTTCCAATCCAAAAGCTGCAAATGGTTTTAATTATCTACCAAACACTCCTAAACACCCTTACAAGCGAAACTTCTACCAATGTCCTGTAGGGGTTTGTATGCATCAAAACGCATTGAGTTAATTACCAACTTATGTTTGATTTGGAGAAGATCTTCAAGTGGATAAAATAACACATGATCTAGCAACCCAGTATTGTATTGGACCAAACTTAAACCGATAGACTGCTTGAATTAGTTTACGTAATCCATGATCTCAATTTGCAATTTTTTAAATGGGAAATAAGATGTCAACTTAATAAACACATAAACAATAGAAAAAAACATATAATCATAGGAAGTTCAATTGACAACACTTACAACTTAATGATAAATTCAAAAAAAAAATCTTTAACAACGATAAAATAAAAGGCAACATCCAGGTTACAAGATAATTTGGCTTGTTTGGCAAAATGTTAAGAAAAGCCAAACGTACGTTTAACAATGTTTTCTGCAAAATGAAATAATCTCCTTCATATATTTAAGAAAAGCCAAACGCACGTTTAACATGTTTGGGAATATAATAGAGAAGTACTTTTATGCAAGCCAAAGTAAATATGTGGATGAGATTATCTTGTTTTGCGGAAAAATACTGTTAAACGTGCGTTTGGCTTTTGGAATCGTTGTTCCAAATAAGCCCATTAATTGATATTGATATCAATATTAATATTTAATATAAAATTTAATTTTTTTAAATAAAACTTATATTTATAAGTAATGTATGATCCACTGATTGATTCACTGAATCTCATTTGGGATTAAGCATATTACACACATCAATCTATCATTTCTATATTTCAATGGCGTTTTAGTGTGATTTTTAGTATTTATTATATATAGATATGTTGATAATTATAAACTAAGGGCTTGTTTGGAAGTTATTTTCAGAATAGCTTTTACAGATTCCGAGGTAAAACCTAGGTTTTGGAGAATAGATTTTGGAAAATAACTTTTACAGATTTTGAGGTAAAACCTAGATTTTGAAAAGGTAATTTGTGTTTGGGAAGTTATTGTGAGAATAGCTTTTACGGATTTTTAGGCAATATTATAATAGATAATTTATGAAAATACATATTTTAATAATATATAAATAAATAATATTAAAAAATAAGTACAAATAACGACCGTTGTAAGCATCAGGATCTGCTTCTGTTTTTTTGTCAAAGTCAGGTGAGTCATCTTCTTTTTTTGGTCAAAGTCAGATGAGTCATCTTCTTCTTCTTTTGGTCAAAGTCAGGTGAGTCATCTTCATTTGTAATGTTCCCTGCGTCAAGTGAGTGTTTTATAATATAAATAATATTAATAATATAAATAATATTAATAATAAGTCAATAATAAAAATAATATTAATAATTAGTCAAAATTTATAAATAATATAACTAACACATTTTCAATAAATAACGCATATGTTCACTAATATATTTGAAAATTGTATAAATAGTTATAATTAAAATTTTTATTTACAAATCGGTAGGAAATAAATATTAATATTCTTTTGATCATTGAAGTAGCGATCAAATATTCATGTGATGGTCGAGAACATTGTCAGAAAAAATAGCTATACATAAATATGAAGTATTACTTTATAAATACTGAATATTATTATAAATAATTAAATTACACAAAAATGAGTCGTTAACTGGCACAAATTGCACAATGTACTACTAATGTTCTTGCACATGATAAATAATCTGATCCTAATAGAATCACGAAGAGCAACCATGTCAGATGACGATAAGAATTCTTCACATGTTGAGGATGAAGATGAAGATTGAACTTCATCGTCGTGACCTATGTCGTACGTGTAATATCCCAAATTTCGAAAGATTAATTTAAGTATTATAATAATGGGATGTTTTATGAGAGGAATAAATTTTTCTAATGGACTAAAGTTAAGGATGATTAAAGTACAAATTTGAGCAAAATCTAATTGATTGAAATTGTGATATAGTTATCCCCTCAACCTATATTTTTCTCTCTTTTTGGATCCACTTTATAGAGCCATTGGACAAGCAAAAATTTATATCACCCAAGAGCCCAATTTGAGCCCAAAATATGATGATGAGGACGTGCTTGGGTCTGAAATAAGGAAGAGTTTTTGCATAAGTTAACAAGAAAAAGGAAAAGTAAGGGTATTTGTGGTGGTTTGTCATTGGTGGATTAAAAGCAAAACTTTATTTAATTAAATATATCACTTAACACCCAAAATATCCCTCCATCTACTGCATTTTCGTTCAGAAAAGAAAGGAAAGAGAGAGACAAATTTTAGATTCATCTTCAAGCTCCAAACATCAGTTTTGAGAGAGCTAAGAGAGAGAGAGAGAGAGAGAAGTCTTCAAGCAAAATCACCCCCAAAACCTCATTTCTAGCTCAAGTGCCTTCACAAAACTTGTTCCACTCATCAAGAGCAACATTTCGATGTTTTTAGTTCTGTGAAAAGAGGAGTTTGGTGCTGCCCAAGAAGTTAGAGATTGGAAGAATCAAGAACAAGCTCTAGAAAAGGAAAGAGGTGAGTATGGGCTTTGATTTGAACTAAGTATTTTGGTATTTGGTTAGGTTTTCATGATTTTCTATTGGCTGCCCTGATTTGGTTAAGAGGTGTTCTTGGTATTTTAATGATGTTAAGATCATTGAAATGGCATGATAAATGGTTCATGTATGATAGAGTAAGAGTTTAACATGTTTTAGTGAGGATTGGAAGTTGACTGTGTTTTGTGGTTTGATTTTGGGAGATTTTGGTCTGAACAGGGCATGAGGAAAGAGTGGGAATTTGTCTATTTTGATGGTCCCAATGTGTTTAGAAGCAAAAATTGTGTAGGGTACAAGTGAAACACTAATTTTGGAAGCATTAGGTACAAAAGTCAAAACTGTTACAGATTTGAGTACTGATGTTTGGGTGAACCTAAACTAAGGAAAATGGTCTCTTCTGCCCACTAAATTTTAGGATCACTAAATACACATCTCAAGCTTTAAAAGAAGTCCTAGAACACATTAATTGGATGTGTACAATGGAAGTTATGACTTTTTAAATTTGAGGCAAGGAAACTGGAAGTTCCAGTTTTATCAGGTAAACAGTAGTCTTTGTGCTCAAATTCTGTATTTGTGTGCCTAATATGATGACTGGTTATTATTTTTCCTGGATAGAGGATTGGAAGAGCTTTAAATAGAGACTTGAACCACTTCAATTGGAGTTTTCTACATCAAGTTATGAATTTTCAAATTTTCTAAGGAATAAGACTAGATCCTAGGTTAAGTGGGGATTAGGGGAATAACTAGCTAAGTTATGGAATTGTAAATAAGGTGAATGTAATGCACTCTAAATTTTGCATAAATGACAGGTCGTGAAATACGCCCGAGCCCAATAAGGTGTTATTAAGGAAAGGAACGAATAGAAGGTAAAAAGGAAGAAATAACACCAGGTAGTGACTCTTTTCTTCTCATGTTATTATGCATTGTTTTGTTTATGCTATGTTGTCATAGATAGGCATGAGAACATGTAAAATCCCTTGTATGAATATTATGAATATTTTCCATGGCCATGATGCAGCAGATAGTCAGCAGAGTGGCTAACTGCCATAGATGTGCATGATTAATTATCTATCTGCTAAGGGAATGTGCACTAGCTTGCTGTTAATTCAGCATGGATATGCTTAAGGTTTTGTTCTTATGGCTTATTTTTACATGCATTAGACTATAGCTTTGCATATTTAACATGATGAAAAGTTGTTGCTACTAAGATTTCCCAAAATCTCACCCTTCCTTCAATCATACAGAATGAACAGGTACTCCTAAGGGCAAGGGCATTGTGTTCAAGCGCGACTGAGGATGATATTAGCAGTCCAAAAAGTTTATGTATATATTTTGTGTTTGAATAAGAATATGTCTAGTTATTCTCTAACTTAGCAATATAACTACACTTTTGTTTGCTGTAACGCCTGAGACAGTGAGCGTTTATCAATATTTTGGTAATGCTAAGATACGTATCTGAATGAGATATTTTGCTAAAGAAATGGTACTATAAAAAAATTTCAGTCTTGATTTTATAGTACCTTATTCATCGAAAGTGGTTTTAATGTACATAGAATGGACTATAATATAGTCTAAAAGTAAGGTATGACAGTGCGAACCATTTGGATGTGCTTCCTGAAAGTCTCGATCAGAAGTAGATGTCCTTCATATGAAATTATGCAGTGCCATTATAGCACAAACAATTTTTACTTGCACAGAAAATTTGTACTTTTGCATTTTTTGCATGATTGTAAACTTGTTCTTCCAAACCGTGAATGTTTGCTCTTTTGTGCACCGTAAGCTGGAATGGAAATAATTGAACATCTCACTTGCATTTGTGAAACTATCTGACCTTCTAAAAAGCAAAAAAAAAACACCAAATTTGAAAGCAATCGAACTTTCATCGTTGAAAGTAGGCGATGAAGAGAAACTCACCGATCGAGGAAAAGAAATCGAGCGCAGGCGAACAAATGAGTTGGAGGGAAGATTGAGGAGGAATAAAAGGGCAAGGGAACTTGGATCTGAGGTTGTTGTATCCCTCAGATTCGGAAGAGGAAGGCAAAGAGAAGTAGGGGTTGGGTTTCTTTTGCCTGGACGATCAGAGCACGCTACACCTTGGCAACATCACACACTTGTTATAGAGCTTGATTATAGGGGGAAGAGCAAGAGGTGATGCTCGTACCTGGATGGAACTCAGAGAAATCAGAGTACAGCTTCACGGGTCCTGGAAATTGACGAGATTCTTCACCAGCGTCGACTGTGGATTCTTCACGGGCCCTGCTTTTTGGTTGAGATTCTTCAAGGTGAGATGACAAGACAGAGGCACGTGACTGAGCTTGCAATATCGGAAGGCATGCGACTGATCTTAAAATGAATGCACAAGACGATGGCTGCAGTCCTTCAAGGCCAATCGCACTTATATTTTAAATTTTAAACTATTAAAAAACAAAGTATAGGTTGAAGATATCGGAGATTCGAAGAGTACGAGTCTGAGGTAGCGAATGGGCATGTCTATGTGTACGGTGAAGCAAACATGAGCAATGAATAATTAAGACAGCCTGGATTGGCTACCCACTTAATATTCCAAGAACAAAATAAAGTAGATGTTCCAAGCTTGACTTTTCTTTTTTAAAATGTTATTATTTTAAAGAAAAAGATCAGACATGATGCCAGCTTTCTCGCTTGCCCATAAATGGAAATTCTGAACCGATTGCAGTAAATCACTACTTTATCTAATCGAGTTATTTACCATCTTATCTTCTGCGCCTCTCTCTCTCTTCCTACCTCTCTCTCTGAATTCCAGTGGGCGATTTGTTCTGATTTTTAAGCTCTAGCGTTCAGGAACACATAGAAGGAAAGAAAATCTGAAAAAGGTCAGTGAGTAAAAAGGAAACAGGAATTTTTCTGACCATGTTTCTGATCTATCTTTCATGTTTTAATCTCGTGTTTCACGCTACAGTAACTCAGTTGACTGATTATTATATCTTTCCCTCTGTATGATATTATATATGGTTTCTCTTTTAATTTTTCCACTCTCATCACTCATCAGATCTCAGTTTCTCGGTAAAGCTCTGGTTTTTCCATTTTCCTGCATTGTCAAAAGCTGAAACCAGTAGAACCTTATCTGGTTAATTTACTCAGGAACCAGCAATAATGTTAATATCTTTCTTCCTCCCACAAGCAAATTGTTTGTTCTGCTCGATTCGGTCTAATGCTTATTTGTTTGTAGAGTTATTCTTTCAGGGAGTGATTTTTATGTTGTGGATTGTGTTAATGTAGAGAGGGAAATCATGACGAGAAAGAAGATATAGATAAAGAAGATCGGTAACATAGCAGCGAGGCAGGTGATATTTTCAAAGAGAAGAAGAGGGCTTTTCAAGAAAGCTAAGGAACTTGCTAAGCTTTGTGATGCTGAGATTGGTCTCATTGTCTTTTCTTCCTCTGGAAAGCTCTACGACTATGCTAGCTCAAGGTTTCTTTCTTCTCTTTAATTAATTATATAGCCCTTCATTATCATGTATATGTATGTATATACGTAATTATGTATGAATGTGTGAATATTTGTATGTGTGTGTATTTATATTGTTTTCGTTTCATCCTTATATAGACTTCATGATCAGTTGCTACCTCTATATAGCCTTCTTCATCTTGATTAGTCAAATCCAGTTCATAATCTTTATTTTCATTTAAACACTTCCTTAATCTATATTAATTTCCAATATCTTGATTATATATATATTAGCTTTGTTTTGAATGCTTTTTCCTTGCCATTTTATTAGTGGGAGGGGATTATTTTTTAATAGTAGAAGGGATGTTTTTCGTGGAATCATATGATAGACTCTGAGAAAACATGTGAGCATTCTAAAATAATTATGAAGTACTTATCTACGAATATGTACTGGCCATAATTGATCAGTCAAATCTTGTCCAAAATCTCGATTTTAATTCAAAAAGTTCCAACCATGTGATAACACGTGTTTAAGACTGATCAAAAGTAAAAGGCATCAATTATAGAAACCTTACCGCATTAAGTTTCAATTACAGTGGATATTATTGTGTCACTCTGAAGAACATTTCAATACTTGGTAGTCAAGATATATATGATTGCAAGAAAAATATAAGAGTTTAAAGGAGGAGAGGAATCATTATATTGTACTTGATTTGGTAGTCAAACCTCTTGTTGCTTGTTCCTGAATATTGAAAAGTTTCCATTGAATTGATTGAGACAGTTGTTTAAAGGATAATAATCCAATCATGGTTGAAGCGTTGTAAACTCAATTGTAATTAAATAATAAAATTTAATTAAAGCATCTAAAAAATATTTATACATAATCCTTAAAGGAGTGATATTTCAAAATAAACAGCATTAATCCATAAGTAAATGAAACGTTATTGATGGGCAAAAAATTTGAACCAGTAATTCTGCAAGGGCACATGTCATATCAACTAATAAAAAGTGAGTACAAAATTATTTCCACAAAGATTTAGTATCAACAAAGAGCTTGTTTGTAAATCCTTTTTAGAATAACTTTTACAGAGTTCGGGGTAAAACCTAGGTTTTGGAGAATAGATTTTAGAAGAATAGTTTTTACGTATTCCAAGGCAAAACTTATGTTTTGAAAGTTTATTGTACTTGTAAAGTTATTGGTTTTTACGAAGTTTGAAGCAAAAAATAAGTAGGAAAGAGGAAATGGAAAAAGAGAAAAAAGATGAGATAAAAAATTTATTAGTAAAGAGAGTGTGATTTGACAAGAAAACAACTTTTTTCAAAATCCAGGTTTCAAGTTTTGTTTTCAAAATATTTTTTGTAAAAAATGTGAGTACATAGACAAAACCTAGGTTTCTCACCTAGGAGCCAAACGAGAGCAATTATCTCACTTTCAATTAAATTGAGCGGGACTCGCATATATAATAAAAATAAAATAAAAATATAAATAGAAGAATAAATTAATTCTAAACTATAGTTAAGGCTAAGCTTGATTCTAGATTTTAAGCAATGAATTTAGATTATTATAGCCTTGATTACTTTCTAGTCTCTTATCTCTCTCCTTAATTGCAATTAAGGTTATATTTACTAGTATGTGACTCCAAATTACTTATAAAGGTCTTCCAATTAACTAAAAGACGTTCTAATTATGTTAATTAATATCTAATTCCCTAGATGATCACATAATTATACTAAATAAAGTGCAAGCCCAATACGACTATGTAGGGTCGGTAGGTATATTCCTATCCTACAAGCAAATAAAGTTATAAAACTTTAATCCTACACAATTCAATTGAAAGGTCTCGTATAAATTTCCTATCCTTAGGCTCCTTTATAATACCAAAATATGTTCCAATTAGATCCCTTATTTTTTATGACAGTCAAGCAACCAATTAAATTAAAAATAAAACATTAAAGCTATTAAAGATTGAAATTATCATTCATTAATTCATGATCAAATCACAATAATCCAAAACGAAGGTTTAGCTACATAAATTGAGCATTCCCATGAACAAAGTAAGAGCTAGCCAAACACAAGATAAAAAGTCACGCCCCAAAATTTAGAGGTGATCGACATGGACCATGAGAAATCTCATTCTCTATAAGCCTTTGATTTGTAAATGTATGTTATTCGTCAAAATGTCAAATAACACAATATACCATTTATTTTCTCAAGATTATGCCATAAAAACATATTCCCCGTTGTCAACATATAATGAAAGCATAAGGACCTTGCCTATAGATTACGTGGAGCATCTAACCTTTATAAGTAGTGCATATACACAAATTTTTTGTATACGCCAAATAACAGCTACAACATATGCCAACGTCTTTCATAATAATAATGAGGTTTTTCATTGCTCAACCAAAGGCATAAGGTTAGTTGGGCAATCTGAAGCCAAAATAAATTTCCGGTGAATAACGTCCCATTTATATAATCATTCAAATTTAAGCAAATAATCTAAATCATTCACTACGATAAATATCGTAACAATAAATCTCAGTTTTTTTGCAGAGTATAAACAATTCACATTTGAAACTGCATATCAAAACCATTCATTTGCCAGAATAAAAAATAATATTCAAGTCTCAATTTTTATAGGATTTCAACATAACGGAATATCAGCCGTGGACACACAGTCCACAAGCGTAAATAACCAGGCACAGCTCAAGACTACGAAACAGGCGTGAACACAGTTCACAAGAGTAGGTAACCAACAGGCGCGGCTCAAGGCCACGTATAATAGGCGCAGGGATAACCTCACGAATAACAGGCGTAAGTCAATGCCAACGAATATAAAACGAGCACAAGATTAACCATGGTGCACCAAGGGCTAACAATACTGCTGTTAGTAACCAGCATTCTGTATTCAGTTCTCATAAAAACATTTTCAAGCATGCATGTGATCAATTTCCAAACAACTTCTAATGATAAAACTATTTTAGAATAATTTGCAATAGGGATCCCAGCATAAAAAGTTTACAAACAATATCTCAAAGCTATTCTCAAACATGCATAGAGTATATATCAAAATCATTCTTAAGTATGCATAATGCATGAATGTTTTATTTCTTTTCGCCATCTTTATGCGTGAATTAAAATTCCAGAAGTCTTTCTTTGGTTTACACATTTAAATACTCAATTCAAATAAAATAGGAAACAAATGAATAACATAAAAATTCTTCAAACCTTTCTCTTCATAACACAAATGAGAATATCAAATAATTCCGATAATCCTTTATCAGTGGAACCATGCTCAAAATATGGTAACAAATAATAAAATATGAAGATAGTAAAACATGATTTATAAAAAAAACTATAATGGGACGCTATTCACTCACCTATCATGCTTTTAACATATAACTTCTTTCTTTCCTTCAGCTTCAATTCATCTTCTTCTTCCTTTTCTCACAATAATATAAACAATATTTAATCAACACCAATAATATTTCTAAATTTATAACCAGCTTCAAAAAAAAATCATAACTTATTCTATAAAACTCCGAATACAATGATTCAAGTGTCCATTTAAAGCTCTCTAAATCCTCTTTCAAAGAGAATTACCGTTCAAAACTTATTATCAGCCCATATCCCAAAATTTGTGCTCCAAAGTTCTGATTATTTGCCACATTTTTCCATATTTCCATATATCAAAACTAAACTTTATTGGTTAATAACTTACAATATACTTGATTAAACAATGCATTATAGTACTCATATTAAAGCTTACTATGAGTACCGCTTTATTACAGAATTTCATGGTCAACCAAGACCGCGTGACCATTTAAAAATCTGAACAAAGCTACCTGTCCAAAAATGAAAGCTTAATTGCTTTTAATTCATTATTCTTGCAACTTTACCACAAGTTTTCTTAGCCAACTCAACTTCACAACTTCAATTTATATATACATACACTCGTGCACATAGAAAATACTTAGGATTATTATCTTCTATGAAAAAGTACCCAAAATAGTGGGTTTAGTTTCAAAATTACTTTCGATCCCACTTGCCAACTTTCTTCCTCTCAAATAAATTTTATAATTCACAAAACCTTTGCTCTAAATCTGAACCTCCAAATCATCACCACTTACTACATTTTGCAAGCTTGAGAAGTTTCCATCAATGACTCATCATAATTAAATCATATAATCTTAACAACAATAATTACATTATTCTTTCCTTCTTTTGGAATCGCATGGTTACAGGTTAGAAATATGAATTTCCAAGTTCTAAAATTTTATTACAGCTTTAAAGATTTAGCTCAACAACTCCATCTCAAAATCCTTCTTCATGTATAATTTCTCTAAACACTTTAACCCTACTCATTATTCCCAAAAAACAGAAATTTAATCCAAAACCAAAAGGCTTGGCGAATTTCATAAACACTCCACAACTCATTTATAACCCTTTTTGATCCTTCTAAACTTCACAAGATCTTCACTTCAACTCTGGAAATAATAAATTTCTAAAACTGTTGTAGCTTTAAAAAAAAATCAATTCCAATAATTCCCTCACACATGCATATTGACAAACATATAAAGATGGATTATGGCTTATCATTTCATCCAAACTCAACAGCAACCTTTACACATATAACCAAAAAAAATCGAACCACACATTTTGCTTTTATATGTTCATAGGCTATTTCATTATATTGGCCTCTTACATCCCCTTGCTCATTTGGAACACCTCTATGCACCCACCTAAACATACATATTTACTATCAAGTCCCAATATTCAATCTTCCACATCAATCTTATTAAATTCCCAACCATGCGAAATTTACTGCTCACATGAATAGCAATGTGAATAGTGCCACACGAATTTGTTCGAATGTTAGAATAGGATTTGACGAAGAGGGGGGTGAATTGGTCTAATATAAAAATTTAACACAACTTAAAACTTCACGGGAATAGAAATTAAAGACACCGAGGGAGAAGGAAATATGAACAAGGTGATTTATCCTGATTCGGTCTCCTTGACCTACGTCCAGTCCTCAGGGCACCCTCGAGATTTCTAAATCCACTGTCAGCAACAGATAAGGCTCCTCAAGCCTTTACAATCTGGGAATCACTCCCCTTTTCTCTTTTCAATAAAACAGAGTATGACACTCTCTGTTTCCTAACTCACGTTCACCCAAATTTACTCAAGGCCCTTCCCTTGAGAATCTCACAATTTTACAAAGTGTTTCAGCCTTAAATATCTCTCTCAAAAGAGTAGATGGCTAATAATGAAGCTCAGAATGTATAAATGAAGAGTTACAGAGAGCGTAGTAAATGCAGACTTTAAATGCTCGGAATTGTTCTTCTTGTCTCTGTAATGAATGCTAGTCCTTTTTTAGTTGAGTCTTGATGATTTGTCCGTTAGACTGCATTCAATAGTCGTTACTCTCATCAATGATCAATTGCTTCTGCATTAATGGCATTTAATGCCTTTGAGTCAGTCGAGGTTGAAGTTGCAGAGCAACGTTAAGATCTCCGAGTCTCGGACTATGCTTGTGCTTTCTTCCCTATTTAATGTTTCAATTTGCTGCATTTATGGGAGCAGTTAGAATTCAAAAATGTCGTTACACAAATAAGGAAAGTAGGTGTAAAGCGTAGGTATGGTGTGTCAGACTCAAAGCTGTCAGAGAGAGAGAGATAGTGCTCGAGTGTAAAGTCTTTATGTTCGAGTGCTGGCTCAAAATATTTCAAAGAAAAGTTCAATGCTTTGATGCAATGCTCGAGTATTGTGTGGAAGTGTTCTGAAAAGAGTCAAATACTCGAGTGATGATTTTCAGTGCTTGAGTGTTGATTAACACTTTCTAGGAATACTCGAGTATTCTGTGCAAGTGATGAAAAAATAACTTTGACCAATCACAATACCCGAGTGATGAGAAAGTGACACTCGAGTGCTAGCAATGCTGGAAGTAAATACTGGAAGTGTTGAGATGAAGTATTTGATGAACAGTGAAAGTTTACAGCTCGACACTCGAGTGATGGAAAGCTGGTGCTCGAGTGTTCGTAGTGCTGGCAGACAATACTTGCAGTGTTGGCTTCCAGTGCTGAGTGAAAAGTCACAACACTCAAGTGCTGGAAATCTGTGCTCGAGTGTTATCTCCGTGGAGGCTTTCACTTGGAGTGTTACTTGACAGCACTGTCAAAAGTGTCAACACTCAAGTGTTGCAAAAGTAGCACTCGAGTGTTGGCTGTGCTGTCAGCCAATGCTGGAAGTGTTACCTGACAGTGTTGGGACTCACACAGCAACGAAGCAGGGATCCATTCACTTGCTTCCCTTTTGCGGTTCTATAACACATGTGGTATGAATCACATGCTACGGTGTTTCTCTTATACTATAAGAGCGTACGTCGTTTTAATACTCGCTATCAACACCGTACAGACTTTTAGTCTAGATGTTCTCAACATCTAAACCCAAATTCTTCTATGTCTCATTCTTATATGACGTCAGTATTAAAGAATTTGTTGTCTGGTAACAGGCATCATGGGAGCAGGTTCCCATGATTCGATCCATATTTTATGTGTACATACATTGGATCTCATCTCGACACGTTACACATTTGTCGAGGCGACATAATTTGTATTTCTTCTCTACCATATCAGCATTCCTGCTGCCTTGCTGGTGAATACAAGTGTCTCATCTTTGCACATTCCTCCCGAGTGTCAAAGGCGGTAGCTCGTGTAGGAGAGCCTACCTCACCTGCCTGTACGACATACTAGACATTGTATACTTATACACAGACACATGAATTCAATTACAAATTCAATATACAGTGTCTGTAACTTTACATATTGCACATACCATTAGCCCTTGCATGTTTCTCAAACATTTCTCTAACTATTGGTTTAGTTAGGGGATCTGCGACCACATTCTTGGTCGATATGTGTTGTACATTAATCAATTTCTGTGCTATATAATTTCTCACAATGTTATACTTAATACAAGATTTGCATTCTCATTTCCAAATCCAAGGTGTTCAATAAACCTTTTCATCCATATAGCCTCTTGCACTACCGTAGTGCAAGCCACAAACTCAGCTTCCATAGAATGTAAGGCTATGCACGTCTGCTTCTTGCTACTCCAGCTTATGGCGCCATTATTTAGCAAGAAAGTGTAACCTGAAGTTGATCTTCGCTCAACTTCGTCTCATGCCCACATCAGCATCGGAGTACCCAACGAGTCGTAGATCACTTCCTTGATAAATCAGTGCATAATCTGATGTGCCCTTTAAGTATTGCAGTATCATTTTTACAGCTTTCCAATGCTGTTCTCTAGGATTTGATTGGAACCTGCTCACAAGTCCAACTGCGAAGCAAATATCCGGTCTTGTGCACATCATTGCATACACTAGGCTTCCAACGGCACTAGCGTAGGGAAATCTTTCCATTCTTTTCTTGGCTGACTCAGTCTTGGGGCACATTTCCAGATTCAGGCTAACTCCAGTAGCTACCGGGGTGTCTAAGGGATTGCAGTTACTCATGTTGAATCACTTGAGAATTTTCTTAATGTAATTCTCCTGTGAAAGAGATAAAACTCTCTTTGAACGATCTCTTTGGATTTTAACTCCAAATATGTATTCTGCTTCTCCCATGTTTTTCATCTCAAAGTTCGACGACAGCCATTCTTTAACGGCCAAGATCGAAGTTAGGCTATTTCGGCCAGCAGTATATCGTCTACATATAATGACAACATCACAAAGTTATCATCGAACCGTTTGACGTAGACGCAGTGGTCTTCTTCAATCATCTTAAAATCATATGAGGTTATCGCCTTGTGAAACCTCAAATACCACTGTCTGGATGATTGTTTCAATCCATAAATGGACCTTTGGAGCTTACAAACTTTGCTTTCTGAATCTTTCCTTATGAAACCTATCGGTTGTTCCATATAGATTTCTTCATCCAGGTCTCCGTTTAGAAATGCAGTTTTCACATCCATTTGATGTAACTCCAGGTCTAAACTATTTACTATTTCCAGAATTAGCCTTATTGAGTTAAAGCGTACAACAGGCGAGAAGGTGTCGTCGTAATCGATACCTTCCTGTTGTGTGTACCCCTTCGCTACTAGACGTGCCTTGTATTTATCAATTGATCCATCCGCTTTTCTTTTTATCTTGAGAACCCACTTGTTCCCAATGGCCTTTCGACCTTTTAGCAAATCAACGAGTTCCCAGACTTGATTCTTTCTCATTGAATCAATCTCTTCTTCCATTGCCTTACTCCACTCGTCCTTGGCAGGGGACGTCAAGTCTTCATGTACAGAACATGGCTCATCATCTTCATCCGGCGTGACCATGAGTGCTTCTCCTTCTATTGGGAAGCGCTTCCTGGGTACGTTTCCCCTGTCACTCCTTCTTGCAGAAACCTCCTGTCTCTTTTATTTCTTCTGCTCGGTCTCGGTAAAGACCTTTCTGAGCCTTCTGATCTCCCACTCAGATCGATATATTGAGACGATTGGGGATCATTAGATCGATCTGTACTACCTTGTTCTTCTCTCTCATAAAGAGATACTGTTCGATCTATTTCTCCTCTGCCAGGAAATTCACTTTCCAAAAATGCAGCATCCCCTGATTCAATTTCAGTCACGGTTCCATCTTCGTTTTCCCCAATGAAAACATATCCTTTGGATTCTTTTGAGTACCTTATAAAGATACATTTCTTTCCTCTTGGACCCAACTTCCCATGCCTGTGGGAATCGTCGTGAACGTACGCAGCTGACCCCCAGGGTCTTAAGATTTTTAAATCGGGCTTGCGTTTCGTCCACAATTCATAGGGTGTGGAACTGACCGTTTTTTAGGGTACATGATTAAGTATAAAGGCCGCTCTTAATAAAGCATCGCCCCAATAT
>JANTPZ010138101.1:0-33249 GCA_025593235.1 Vachellia pachyceras
CATTATCACATTTCCTATGCCGAAAATAATGCTGGCAAAGTTTAGATTAGTCCTTGTTAATTTGCATGAAGTAGTGAAATTCCACAAGTGGCAATAAGTTAAGAGTATGAATGAGATAAGCCTTCCGATATACAAATTTGAGTGCATGTTTATTGTAACTGGCCTTTTCTTATGGCATCAAATGGTGTTTTTTTTCTTTTGTATATGTTCCTCATATCTCTTATTTGTTGTGTATCTATGTTAAGAGCCACCTATATGTCCCTGTTTCCCTTTGTTTTTGAGCTCATTGAGCTTCATGTATTGACTGGTTATGTTCTTTGTCTTAGGGAACTTCCAGTGATGATTTTATCGATATGCTATCATTGACCGTGGCTTTTTTTTTGGAACAAATCACTAGACTGTATAAGGGGATAGAGCATTCTCTGTACATGATTTATTGTTTGTAAACACTGATATTTGATTTTTCTGAATTTGTAGCTACATTTTGGAGGGTAAGGATTTAGAGTTCTACATGAAGAAAATCTAGAGGAAGGGAAAGGGTGCTGGTGCTACATAAATGTGTTGTTCCAATTTTCTACCGCATCCTATTATGTACACTTGGTTGTATTTTTGCTGAATGGCACCTATCAAGGAGCTTTTTACAATGTTCCCTCTCAAGACGTTGATATTTTGTAAGAACATATTTTTATTGTTAATTGAAATTATTAATTTAAAATACCCTCTTAAGGATGTATGCCTATGATTAAAAATTTTGGTCCTAATCTAACCAATAAAATTGAAGATTTTTTAGCGATGGAATATAATTAATTTAGCGATGGAATATAAATAATATAGTAACGGAATATAATCAATTTAGCGATGGAATTGTTAAATTTAGCGACGGAATTTTCCGTCGCTAATTAGCGAGGGAGAATTTTCGTCGCTAATTTCCTCGCTAAATTAGCGACGGAATTTTCCGTCACTAATTAGCGAGCGAAAACTTCCGTCGCTAAAAAATTCATCGCTAATTCCGTCGCTAAAATTAGCGACCCTCGTTTTAGTGACGAATTTTTTCCGTCGCTAAATCTGCTTTTTCCGTCGCTAAACCTGATTTTTCTAGTAGTGATTGAGCTCTCTTTTTAACTAAACACAAGGACTAGTAAGGACCCTTACTAATCAATATTCCTGACCTTTTAAAATAATCTAAACCTAGACTCAATTAATCAATTAGGAATATATTTAGTGCTTAGCTAGTGTTAGATTTATAAAAGATCCTCTTTATATCAGATTAATTCCTAGAACCCTAGAAAATCAATTGATTTCAAGAGAATAAAGGAAAGTAATTGAATAACAATAGAGCTATAATCCAATCACAATCCAAAGTACCAATCTAATACAAGTATCACAATCCAAATTATATCAACCGATAATAATCCTCTTTCATACATACAATTCATAACATCTAGCAACCTAGAATTATAAATTGCATATACAAAGATTGGAAAGTGAAATTAAAATTTAGAGAACTCCCCTAATTGCTCAAGGACTCCGGTTAGCTTTATCATCACCATTGGACAATGCAATTAGCCACTCATTGTTAAAGAACTAATACCCTTGAAATCTGGAATTTGCATGGCCACGGTGGACTGAAGATAGCGACTTTAAGCAGCAATGTGTGTGGTCTTTGGCGTGATGGAGAAATGGAAGATTTAATGATGCATCAGGAGGTGTTTTCCGTGAATACCCAAGACCTACGCGAATGGAATAGATGAGAGGCTGTGAGAAATGATGAATGAAACTTGGCAGCGGCGTGAATGAATTGGACGAAGGAAAAGAACGAGGGATTCCTCTGTGGCAGCTGCAATCAATTTGATGAATGAGCAAGCACCCCCCAGAAATCGTGGCCCCCTTTTCTTTTGTCTTCTAGTGTTATGAATTCCCCCTCCCTGCACTTGGTGGCTGGAAATGGATTTAGGGAATATTAGGATTTGTTGCATATGGGCTTGAACATGTGGCCCAATAATGAATGAATAAGGGTGGAATCCCTTAATTGATGATTGTGTACGTGAATCCAAAGCTAGAAATGTGGTGGCTGTGTCTATAATTAAATAGAGATAGGTTGTTGGGCTATTGGAGAATGGATTCATGATTTTTGGCCCAATATGTGAGTGATCTCCTTTGAATGGTTTGGCTCATAATTGGGTAATGAGAAAGCATGAAATAATGGGGGCCCAAATGCATGTGAAGATTAGAGATTTGGACTTCCTCTTTCTTTTCTTATCTTTTTAATCTGCACAAAACAAAAACTAATTTAATCCAATAGATATTCAAAACTCCTAAAAAAAATGATACAATTTTCCTTTTACATATCAATTAACCAATTAAACCCAGTTAAGCCAATAATGATAATAATAGACTAAGTTTAGGTACTAAAATATATAAAAATATTGAAGCTTATCAAGGCCTAGGATGCAAAATGTCATCAAATTATAAGAACATTTTGGTAATTTGGTCAAAAGTCAAAGTTGACCAAAAAGTCAAAATCAACTCAAAAGTTAAAGTATACCAAAAATGTCAAAGTCAATCAAGGGTAAGGTTAGAATTAAGAAAGAGTAAAAAAAGTGATAGCATTTTCGTAATTATGGCAAAAGTAAAAAGGGTAGTGGCATTTTGGTAATTATTAGGAAAGTATGACAAATAATAGCATTTTTGTAATTAAGGGATTTCGGAGATAAGGACGACTAAGAACTAATTATTTGAGGTAGTAGGAGTTCTCAAATGCCGGAGACCCAAATTGAGAAAAGTTTACTTGGGTCATAAAGTAATTAATAAAATTATTACCCAGTATCCGATGTGGGCAGTTTCGAAATACAAAAATCAACAGTGCCTGAAAGCCCTGAAAAAGGATTTTCTTTGAAAATTAATTACAGAAAATTGGGGAAGAATTTGGAGGAACAGAAAAGGCTGGAGTATCAGTGAAAAATATAGAATTTTTCCATGCCCTTAAGTCAAATTGGCCGTCGGATGCACGTTTTACGGTATTGCACACAAATCGAGGAATCCTGACGAGTTACAAGAGAAACCCGAAGATGCTTTGAGCTAGGCCATGATGCCACCTAGGCAAGGAGTTCTAGGGAATGGCGCCACATGAGAGATAAAGTCTTTAGAAAAGTAGAAAGGTAGTTATTCGCGTAAAGGTTACTTTACGGAAATGCGTGCCACCTAATCAAGTAACTGGACCGAGCAAAGGCCGAGCCAGCAAACCAGACACCTAGGGGGTCTGAAAAGTCACTTTTCAGCAAGAAATTCAAGGGGGACAAGTGGCATAATGTCTATCAAGTATTTCAAGACTTGGTCCCCAAGAATGCTTCTCATCCACACACTCATTTAACATGGAATTTTAAAAAACACAAATCCTCTCTTCCTTCTTTATTTTGGACGCCATCTTCCCTCTCTCTTCTAGGCAGATTTTTCTCCTCCTTCTCTCTAAAAATGAAGCCTCCCTCAAAGCAAGAAAGAAGAGCTTCAAGCTTCCATAACTCTAGGTAAAGGTTTCAAACAACCAAATCTTCTTCTTTTCTTGAGTCTTGCAACTTCTACTACCTTCCTCTTGAGTTGTTCCTTGAATGAGCCTCTCTTTTGGGAAGAGGATGGCTAGAATTTCAAGAGTCTAAAATGGAAAAGAGAAGGTTTTAAAGGTGGAAAATGGTTGTAAATTTTTTCTTAAGTAGTATGAATCTTATTATTGGTTAGTTTGTGTTGTTGTAAAATTTTGGGAAGCTCAAGTTTATGGGGAAGTGCTACACAAATTTATTTTGGTCTAAGGGAAGATGTTTTTGAGTAGATCAAAGTTAAGAAAAGGGGTTTTAGAAGCAAGGAAACACATGGTTTCATGAGCAAAGTTGAAAAACCATTCCTTTCCTTATTTTTGCTGTCTTCGTCCAAGCTAAAGAAAAAAATAGAAAGGATGTGTTTTCAGTATTTTGATGGTTTCATTGGCTTCAAAATGATGTTTTGTGTAGGGCAAAGCTAAGAGATGGATTTTAGAAGCTTTAAGGGCCATAAAAATTAAGTCTTAAACTTGTAGGACTCTTAGAAAACCAAAACGGGGTTTTATGCGTTTTTACAAGTTTTGTTGCATCTTGATGATGACATGTTTATATGGATGTTATACCATGATTTTTAGGGTTTTAAGATCTCCAAAAGCATCTTTGAAAGAGATTCAAGATCACTTTTGAAGTGGGGTAAAAGAAAGCAAAGAAAAAGTAACAAAACTACTAATCACTTTTTAGGTTTATGAAAATGAGTTGTGAATGTTACATGAACTTTTATGATGATTAAAGTGCATGATTTGTGTATGAAATGTGTCTTTTGCGCTATGGACATATGCATATTAAAGTGAAATTTGATGTGTCACATGTTTAGATGTTCATACACATGCCATAAAGTTATCACTATCAGAAAAATCAGATTTAACGACGGAATTAGCGACGGAAAAATCAGAATTAATGATTGAAAACGTCCATCACTAAATCCGTCGCTAAAACGAGTGTCAATAAATTTAGTGACAGAATTAGCGACAGATATTTTAACAACGGACAGTATCTCTCCGTAATTATCCGTCGCTAATTTAGCGAGGGATTTAGTGACGAAATATTTCCCTCGCTAATTAGTGATGGAAATGTCCGTCGCTAATTCCATCACTAAATATTAATTGTGTGCCAGACATAGTGAACTCTGACAAAAACACCAAAAGCATCCACAAAAGAAAGCAAAGCATAATGACAAACATGCTCCGTCCTTTTCAATTCAGCTTCCTTGGCTTGGAGTTCCTTCTCCTTCTTTTTTAAATCCTAGTGAGAAAAGCACAACCGATATTAGAGAGTAAGAGATGGTAAGAGAGGGATAAGGTTCTCAAAAACTTCAATTGCATTCATACCGTTGATGAATTATCAAGAAGTATATCAATTGTTGTGCCAAAGCCATAATCAGCAGGTTCTGGATTCAGAGGTGCAAGCCTTGAATATGTGGCAGGGGCAACACTTCCAGGATTCTAACAATGTAACAAGAATAAGGAGCATGAGATATAGGCAAGCAGCTGGAAGCCTTTCACAGGGTTTTTATCCATTATGAAGGATTAGTTGAGAGATAGAACACTACAAAATAGCTTGGGTAAATATAGAGGCAGAAAACATTCAGTGACTGTCCCAATACTTTGCAAAGGATGAGAACAAGATAAGTGAATAAACAGGAAAAGTTGAAAGAAAGGAAAAGGTTCGGGAAGGCCTCAAAAAATTTGAAATTTGAATAGCTAAGATTGTTCATCTGTTCCTCTCATGCACCATCAACAGTGGTTATGATTTTTACAGCTCAAATGAAACAACACCGCACATGATAAAAGCATGAGTAAAATCATGTATTGGCAGCCTTCAATTTATAAACTAACAGTCACGTAAAATGCACCCCCACCGTTTCGACTAGTTTGATGCTTTCCCCTTACTGCTGGGTCCTGCAACTTTATATCACACAGGAATTTGCATGAGCATCAATTCGTTCTAGATAACAATATCACTTGCAAATGGAAAATTACACTACATATTATCGTCTGTGAAAAAAAAAATATCTAGCATTGTATCTGAAGTAGTAAAACCTCCACTCTCCATGAGCTATACTTAACGACCTGTGATGCTTTGCAATAATTGAACCTTATGAAATATATGAGCAATCAAACACTGAACAACAACAGCGCAACAGTGACTGTGAACAGGATATGCCAACAGTCCAGAAGTGCTGAATAAGTCGTAAACCAGCAGACCAAACAACTCAAAGCATTTTTCTGCTCATATGCAATTGTTAGCTGTTCAAATTATAGATCATGTGTCCATCAGCTATCCCAAATCAAAGTTAGACTAGGACTCCAAATGAGTGAAAATATATGTTTTCATGAAATTTACAACTCCTTAAAAGCTACAATCCATCAGTGGGGAAAAGTATGATAATGAATCAGCAATCATCAATAATTGACAGTAAATCTTAATTATAGCTAGCTTTTATCATGAGAATGAAATTTGAAAATTGGCTTGATTGATTATCATCATGATGCACGACCGAAACATGCTAAAGTTTGACTACAACAGCAACTAAAACCCCAGTTGGATAAAAGCTACGGACGGAAATCATGAACTTAATCCCAAAGGCACCATCTCGGGAGCATATAACTTTAGCTAAAAACATGAAATCATAAATCGAATATCAGATAAAACAAAAGGAGACATAACTTGATTGATATCAACATGAAAATCCCAAAAATAAGTCGACAAACAAGTAAAACATTACTCAAGTAGAGGAATGCCAAAAGCCTAAATCCCTAAAATTATCTATCCACTGTTCCAAACTAAAAAACACCACAAAAAACTACAGAACTATAAAGTAACTCCAGCAGAAATAGACGAGGAAGGGAGAGAAGGACTGACAGAGAATGGATTAACCTCTTCTTCGTCGAAGGGATTACTGTAGAAACGACCAGCCATCAGAAAAGGTTAACCGTCACAGGTACAGGTCCTAAGAATCGGAATTTGAAAAGGCAAAGATCAGCAAGTTTACAGAGGAAACAAAATCAGCAGCGCTGAAAAGGCAAGGGTATAGTAATGATGAGGTTGGGAATTTTAGATTTCTTCCACTGCAAGAGAAAGGTCAAAAGAAGAAGAGAGAAAATCAAGAAACTGTAGAAGGCGCAGCGAGAGATCTACCTGTCGACGTGGAGAACGGAGCTGAAGCACTGCCGACAGAGGAGAGGAGATGCTTCACCGGCACGAACAGAAGACGAGATCCCTTGAGAGAGTCTCCTCTATTCCAAGCTTCTCAAGCATGTAATCTGTACAATACGAAAAAACAAATGCTTTAAATTGTAAGCCTTAAACCTTTCGTATATTATGGGAAGACGTTGCAGCAGAGAACTACAAAAATGCAAATGCCACAAGATTCATAACCCTAAACCCATAAGTAACAAAACTTAGCAATTGTATTGCGCTAACAAAATGGGGAAGGAAAATTTCATCAGCTCTCGAAATCTTACCCATAAATTTTTTCGTAGACTGACCCAAACGAACCACACCCCGAAAGCTCACTCTTTTGCCAGTTCGCAATAATTCGTCTAAATCTTACATTCAGAGATATATTGGTAGACCTAGGATCCGTGGAGGAGCTCGAAGAATCATCTTCGTTTGACGTGGAAAACAAACACGATCATGAAAACTCAGCAACAACATCGCAAGACTTGATATCTCGAAAAGATAGATATCTGCGTCTTCCACCGATACAGCGTCGTCGATGGCCAACCCATCGTACCTGCTACTTCCACTTCCGCCGGGCCAGAGAGATATCAGGGAGTATTTAAATGAGAATCTCGAAAAGACAGATATCTGCGTCGGTTTCTCCTTCGAGGGCTGCCCAACCGCACTAACCTGAGATGGGTGTGTCTGCGCATCCAAGGACCAGCTAATGGTGATCGTTGGAGGTATCACAGTTATGCCACTTTTAAAACACAGAGCACGCATAGAAAGTGAGGGATGAAGGCGAGAGCGAGAGTGAGGAAGAGAGGCTGAGAGAGGCTGAGGAACGCACGCGAAGGAGAAAAGCAGAATGGAAATATACGGCGGGATTTTGAAATTTGAATCTGCTTGCGGAGGAATTTTTTTTTTTTTTGAGCCAAAGTTTGCTTATGAACAGTAACTTGTGGAGTTGTATTGATATATTGATGATGATGATGATGATTGATGATGAACTAACCATTTGTTGCCAGCTGCTATCAATTCCAATAGCAATGACTTTTGGCTCTGGAAGTACCTATTAATACATCATTTTGATGGAAAAAAAAAATTATCCAAGTTAATGAGACAAAAATAAAATAGAAGTACCATGACCGACTGAGCTCTGACTAACCTGTCTTTTCTTCAAAGTATTGCCTTTCCTGTTCATATTACAAGCAGAGTTAGTCAAATTCACATGATTAGAACCAAGGATTGGCAAGCCTGGTTCCATGACAATCTCCATTGAGTTACTCATGTTCTCACACTTTCTCAAAGATTCTTCCAATGCATTTACAGCAGCAGTGGAACTTCCTTGTGATAAAGACCCTTCATCACCCAATTTAAGTGCAAGTTGAGACAGATTAGCATAACGTCTGCTCCTATAGTCCACCACATCTGACAACTCTCAAGCTATTTGTCTATTATTTGCTTCTTTTGTCCATCGTTTTAGAATATACTGAGATGGGATATTGTGTGCACCAAAAATTTGTAGAACAATCATTACATGCCTACAAAGAAAACCATAGAACTCAAACAAATGGCATGAACAAGATGTATTGGAAGTTATATTGTTCCACGAGACAATAAATTGTTGATTATCTTCAAAATCCTAAACCCTAAACACCTTTGTAGGTCCATTTTCACTTTCCATTTTTGGATGGCAAACAACAACTCCTAAGACCTCACTCTGGAATTTCTTAAGTATTGTTCGTGTGTACAATGGTGCAATTTGTTTTTCAAAAGGTGATGGAGATTTAAATGCTGGCTATTTATGAAAAGCTTCAAAATCTGTTTTTTCTTCCTCTTCGCATTTCCCTCTTAATATAACTTTGAATTGCCCTAAAAACTCTTTCAATGTAGTTTTCCTCTGCACATGTTTGTCTAAGCTAAAACAACTCTAAACAAACCAAAATTCACAAGAAAAATGGAAAGGAGAGAACTTTACCTTAGATTAGAAGAAAATTGCGACGGAGCTAGGCAAGCAAACAGGGACGACGGAACTAAGATGGATCTGGGCACGCCAAAGGACACCGGAGCTAGCTGGAGCTGGGTCGACAGATCTTGTTGGGCGACACGCAACAGGGACAGACGACAGAGCTTGGAATGATGACTGAAACAAGGACTGATCTGGCCCCTAGGGGCAGATGGACATCGATGGGTCTGAGCTCAGGTTGGAGTTGCTAGAGTGGGTTCTGGTTTGTGACGGTGCCGGCTGGTTCTGGGCGACAGACGGACAGGACGCGAATAGGAAGGTGACAACACGGAAGGTTGAGCTCACGGCAGACAAGATCGTGACTGGCTAGAGGAACAGGAACAATTGGAGCTGGATGATGGAGTTAAATCCTCAAGTTTTCTCGGCACTTTGAGAATAGAAGGCAAGACGAGAAGAACAGTGGAGGGAACTGATGGGAATGAAGAGGAGAGTAAAGAGCATGCCTGTTGAAGTATGAAATTAGGGTTTGAGGGTGTGGAGGGAAATTAAAAAAATTTGAGGGAAAAAATTAAATTCTGTTCCAGCCCTCCAAAATTTAAACAAAGGAGGGAAATTAAAAAAAATATTAACTTCTTTATCCCTTCAAAATGTCATGTTAAAAATGAATATGAATAACTCAAATTAGAGAGGGATATAATATTTATTACTAATTGATTGGGTAACCTAGAGAAGAATATCTAAGTTGTCGCTAATTTTTCTCGTTAATTTGAAAAATTAGAGAGGAATATAATATTCTTCGCTAATTGGGCATTTTAGAGAGGAATATCCAAGGCGTAACTAATTTTCCTCGCTAATTTGGAAATTTAGGGAGGAATATAATATTTCTCGCTAATTGGGTATTTTAGAAAGGAATATCTAAGTTGTCGCTAATTTTCCTCGCTAATTTGGATATTAAAGAGGAATTTAATATTCTCCGCTAAATTCCTCGTTAATTGGGCAATTTCGAGAGGAATATCAAAGTTGTCGCTGATTTTCCTCGCTAATATGTGATTTTCTAATAGTGTATGTATGCACATTCACATTGTCTTGAGTATGTGGTTTTATTATTGGGATTTCCAAACTTCATCCCTCCAACTAATCATGTAGGTGGAAGCACAACCAAGGGTAAGAAAAAAAGTTATTGATGAAGTTGCTCCTTGCTTGCATGGTTTTTGTGTAAATATTGAGTTGCTAACTCTCTCTTGATGTTGTTGATTTTGTGTTGTAACTTTAAACCTCTACACAAAGTATCATGGGAATGTGTGATAAGGCATGCATGAAAATGGACTAAAACTAACAAAGATTGTTAAGGGAATGGTCATGCATGATAAAGAAAAGTTAAGGAACCAAAAAGAGGTTTTAGTGAATTTTTTAAAAAAATTGGTTTTCAAAGTTAAGGGGGTTTCAAAGACCTTGAAAAATGCATCTGTTTCACGTGGCAAGGAAAAATAGCAAACGAGCTCCAAATTAGCTGAAACTTTCCAGTCAGAAACTACACATCTTGAGCTTTAAAATGACATAAAG
Source organism: Vachellia pachyceras (assembly GCA_025593235.1). Taxonomy (NCBI): domain Eukaryota; kingdom Viridiplantae; phylum Streptophyta; class Magnoliopsida; order Fabales; family Fabaceae; genus Vachellia; species Vachellia pachyceras. The sequence goes on from JANTPZ010138101.1 coordinate 10,285, forward strand.
TTGGGAAATTTGAATATGTATTTTGCAAGATATGAATTTCCAAAATTTAAGGTAAAAACTGGAAAAACTGGAATTGACCAATTGGACAGTAAATGGTTTTGGAATAAATTGATTTAAATGGCCAAGTTTTAGGTCCAATGAGTATTTTTCCCCTATAGGTTACTTAATAAGCTAAAGTTAGAAATTTGAACCACTCCGAACCACTCCATTTCAAGTATTCTAAAATTAATTATGATTTTTTAAAGTTGGACTAAAATCTGGAAAAAGGACCCGTGAACAGTAACCTTTTTTTTACTTTTTTGAAAATCCAAATTCACAATTTTGGGTCAAATTTAATATCTAAGACCTAAGAGTGGTTCAAAAGTGATTTTTTATGAACATATAGAGCGAAAATAGAAGGTATTACACATTGCCCAAGTTTCCTCTTAAACTTGTACTACTGAGATTATGATATTTCATTTGGACATCACTAAAATATACTTGTAATCATTATGCTTATTAAGCCAATATTTAAACAGTAATTTGATAGTTTTGTCATTAACATGACTGCAAAATAGTGTAGCTTCAAACAAAAGAAAATGGGAGCCCTTAGGCTTACGGAGTAGCATTCAAAGCCGAGAATGGAATTACCACTACCATAAAAAATCAGACTTAGCGACGGAATTAGCGATGGAAAAAGCAGATTTAGCGACAGAAAACGCAGAATTAGCGATGGAAAAAATCGATCGCTAAAACGAGGGTCGCTAAATTTTACGACGGAATTACCGACAGATTTTTTAGTGACGAAAGTTTTCCCTCGCTAATTAGCGATGGATTTAGCGAAAGAAATTTCCATCGCTAAATTAGCAACGGAAATTTTTCTCGCTAAATCCGTCTCTAATTAGAGAGGAAATTAGCGACAGAAATTCTCCATCACTAAATTAGCGACGGAAAAATCCGTCGTTAAATTTGACAATTCCGTCATTAAATTAATTATATTCCGTCACTAAATTTAACAATTTCATCACTAGATTGGTTATATTCTATCGCTAGATTTAACAACTCCATCACTAAATTGGTTATATTTTATCACTAGATTTGACGATTCCATCGTTAAATGGGTTATATTCCATCTCTAAATTTAACAATTCCGTCGCAAAATGGATTATATTCCACCATTAAATTTGACAATTTTGTCACTAAATGAACAATTACGCAGATTTAACAATTCCGTCACTAAATGTCTAAACTGATTTTAGATATGAATCAACTACGTATTTGCAAAAACGCTTTATAAACAAATCCTGTTCAATCACACAATTGACCCAAAAATCAAATTTTAGATAGTAATATCAAGTACAGTGTTTAACATAGCATTTAGCACATCTCCAAAAAAAACATAGCATCAAGTATATCCTATTTAAGAAACACTCAATACCTGATGCCAAAACTTGCCCATCACATTTAGCATTTCTCATTAGCTGCACTATAGAAAGATTGATCGTAGCATCATGGTTAAAGTTCCACTCAATGTGCACAGAAAAACAAGGCATTGCCTGCACTAATGAAGTGGACTGGCTGCCGCTTGATTGATAGTCCGTAAAGAATCCCCCCTACTTTACATGGAAGTTCTAAATTCGGAACATCTGAAGTAGCCTGTTGATAAATGAAGCTGAGATGAGGTTCTAAAATAATATATAATGCATAATAACCCAATTGAAGAATCCAAATCAAATTGAGTGAAAAACTTATTATCACAGTCACACTTCTCCTGGTAATGTTATTGTACAAATAACTATCTTAAATATTAATAACCGCAGCTATAAGCATTATTTTATAAGATTTAGTTACATGATTATTATTCGTAATGGGAAAATAATTAAGTCCTAATGACATAAATCAACAATTAGTTGGAAAATATGGACCAGAAATCAAGGGAACAATTGTATGAGGGCAATTATTTATTACAGGCAATATAAGAATCCATACCAGAATCATCAAGGATGCATATACACCAATGGAAATAAATGACATCTAGGCATGTGAGGCCCTTAAGATGACTTCACCTTTAGCGATATCTAATGATTTCCTTTTCTTGAAATTGAATTCATTTTTCTTTTCAACAACCTGACCTGGCGTTAAACAAGACTCTTCCATCTCAGAAACTTGATCATTTGTGGAGCAACAATCAAATTTTTCAGCAACCTGAAAATGAGTCTCCACAGCCCACAGATCAATTCTTGGCATGAAGACTACACATGATTGCACCCCAGGACATTTCACTGCCATGATAAAGGAAAACTTTGGAATCAGTGGGAAAATATGCAACGTGTAGATTATGATAGAGCTCATTATTAATATTTTCATAAAGCCACACGATAAAGCAAAAGCATAAGAAATAGAAAAGAGAAGGGGCAAAAAACTTCAAAATTTTTAGTCCCCTACCTTCCTTGACCTATGAATATTGTCATGACATAAAAGTTATGTGATGTTGGAGACACTGAAGCGCAATGTGATGTTGAGGAATGATATATGGTGCAATGGTGGTAGAAACAGGATGAGCAACAAATTATCATTTAACGATTAGATATTAAGTCCAGAAGAATTTACACCATAGGTATGTAATTGTCCGTAAAAGAGAATCCATAGGACTTTTGGACTTGATAAATATATGCAAATTCTAAATAATGGCAAGATTAAATCACATAATCACATTTCCGAGTTTTAGCAAAGGTACAGGGCTTTTATTCTTGTTTCAAGAATTTGCAGACCTTAAATCTTAATATAAGATAAACCCCATTCTTGTCCCTAAAATGAGAGTCACAATCCTCCCATGTTTTAACTTTAAGCACAAATTTTCTTAATCACATATAATGCACTGTCACGAAGTTTGTAAGCATATCTGAAGGTTACAAGATAGAACTCAACATGTTGCAAAACTCCTTTTCAGGCATCTATAGTCAAAAATTAAAATGCCAAAAAGCAAAATTAGATCAAAAGAAACATACTTAATATTTATGAAATCCCTTGTACCGCATCTCCATGTCCTTCTGTGAAATAGTTGCCATATCAATCTTCTGAACTTCAACATTACCAACAAAGCAGTGTAGAAGGCAGGAAGCAAGATGCCTCTGACCAGATTTGGGATGCAGCTTGCGCACTACCTTAACTTTGGTTAATGCAGGAACCAAAGCAGTGCATTCAGTCTATATGCTTTTGGCCAAACACAACTCTAATGCATGTTAATTTGATGCCTTTGTTCATAATTTTAGATAGACTATTATATATAATACCTTGCTACAACCTAGTTCTTTAATAATATTATAGTATTAAATTCAGACTGAACACTCCCTTTAAATGTAAAGACTCCCGTTACAATTATACATGTCAGTTTAGGAATTTAATAGTGTCACTCCATCGCAGAAGCAGCAGTTTTTTCACCGTTACCATGACTGCTGGTAGCATGACCCTGATAACTGCCTCCCAACGAATTAAACAGTCACCAGGATTGTGACTTCCATTAGAATATATACTTATGCCACACTGGACAGTTAGCCAACTTCTTCCAACTATGTAGTAGCATCACTTTCGAAACAAAAAGAAAGACAGTGACCTTTGTTTCCATAATAAGGAACTTGGATGGCCAAGCTTAACCATCAGGTGCACAAAAGGGTGTATGAAACTAGTTAATGGATCCGCGAAATCCTCTAGCCAATATGGGGAGATACAATAATATACTGGTATAAGCAGTAATTGATTTTGACCATTCAAATTAGCAAGAGTTCAAGAATCAACTAGATAAAAAAAATTAAAAATCAATTGAAATTATCAGATAACTGAAACCATTAGACGTTGCTACAATTGCCATTAATTCAGATCACATGTTTGCATATCTTTAAATCCCTGTGCAAAATAGCTTACTCCAAATTCGATTAAGCAATAGTTGCAAGACTGAATCACCAACTAGAACCTACTCAGAAAAAAGTGATCCTGGCCAAAGTCTAGAACATAATATTATCAATAGGGGATTGAAGAAACAGCCTTCAGTTGGTCTGAGGAAAGAGATGAAATTATAAAAACAAAATGACCAGCACTGCCCAAAGAACTTAGACATAAGCTCAAAGAAAAATACTGCTTACACAGCAAAATGGCATCTGCCATGCAAGCCATCTACCCATGACAAGGCAGAAACTACATTGCCATGAACAAGTAAAACGCGAGATGCACTTATGTAGTTTATGCACACAATTTCAAAAGTGGGACATGATTGTAAGAATGGACATGGATGTTCTAGCACATATGTATACAAGAACTACGACAATTGGAAAAAATCCATACCTGCACAACAGAGGAATGAAGATAAAAGTTGTGGGGTGCAAGAGTTGCTCCCAAAATCCGTACCTGAATTTCATAGTTTTAGTTGAAAATGACACAGTAGCTATACAAAGTAAAGGAAATGGGGCATTTCATCAGAGAACTTGCCTCTCGGCAGCTTCAGCAACAATAGGCAATCTATGGGCTTGACCCAGCAAGCAAGCAAGAAGAACCATAAATCAAGCATACCAATAGGAACAAAAACACAGTGCTATCCAAACTCATCATCAAATCTAACCCCAACCCACCTCTTAGATTGAAGCACACCAATAGGAATGTCAACGTCACCATCGGTTATCTCTTGTTGCAGATCTTTAGGGTCCTTGCCATCCACAGTGCACCCAACAGAGACACAAGCTCCGAGAATCTCCTTAACGGTTCCGCTCAATAACGTCGTCCAGCGAGATGTTACCATTGTGCTTGATGTTCTTTATCTTCTTACGGTCCCTTTCGGGCTCTTTTAGGGCCTTGATGACCACCGCAGCAGTCGACGGCACCACCGACACCATGGCTTGACGGTTCTGAACAGTAAGCTTCACTGTGACCCGGAGACCCTTCCACTCTTTTCTGGTCTCCTTGGCAATTTCTTCACCGATCTTCTTTGGAGAAAGACCCAGCGGACCAATCTTCGGAGCCAACGAACTCGCCGCACCAACCTTACCACCCATCACTCGGACATAGACCTCCATGACCTGGGAAGGATCGAACTTCGGCGGCATTTCTGTGGCTTAGGCGTCGAAGTCGACTACGGCTCTGGGCGAACAAGGGTTTTGAATGGAGAGTGTGAGTTTAGGCGACGGAGGATCAGGGCTTGGCGATTTCGAGTGTCAGAGCTCCGTGCAGTTAGGGCCTTTGATAAAGTGCTTAGGAAAATGGCGGGAATTTTACATTTAAATAATTAGAACAAGATAATAAGAGGGAAAGTGGGAAGGAAATTGAAATTAGAGAAAAATTTAAATAAAAGGTAAAGTAATCATTTGTGTTATTCCTCTAAAATTTAAACAATACAAGAGAAAAACTGAAAAAAAAGCTAAATATATTAACTCCTTTATCCCTCCAAAATTTCATGCTAAAAATTAATATGGACAACTCAATATTACAATAAAAAATTTTCCTCACTAATTTGAAAAATTAGAGAGCAATATAATATTCTTCGCTAATTGGGCATTTTAGTGAGGAATAGCTAAATCGTCGCTAATTTAAAAAATTAGAGAGGAAATTAATATTTCTCACTAAATTCCCCGCTAATTGAGCATTTTTAGAGAGGAATATCTAAGTCGTCGCTAATTTTCTTCGCTATTTTAGAGAGGAATTTAATATTCCTCGCTAATTAGGAATTTTAGAGAGGAATATCTAAGTCGTCGCTAATTTTTCTCGCTAATTGGGTTATTTAGAGATGAATTTTAAAGTCGTCGCTAATTTTTCTCGCTAATTAATGATTTTCTAGTAGTGTACACATCATGCATACCTGAAAGGGAAGGGGGAGATAATATTGTCAGCAGAGGCAACTAGAAATTTGGGTCAATTTTAACAAAATTTTTAAAATTGCATCATTCAAAATTTCATTGTATCTAAATCTGCACACTTCAAAACCTTATTGTTCGATATGCTCGAAACGAAAAACTGAAATTGAACCAAAACCCTTCACATTATTAAAAGTTACACTTTATATGTTCACTATCGAATGAAAATATTTTATTATACATTATGCTTTCTTGTTCCAACAATCTGATATGACTTTGAAAACTTGCTGCAGGTAGATGTGACTGCGGATTTTATGAAATAAAATAAAAATTATAAATTAGACATTCATACATATCCAAAGTGTATGTTATACTAAGGACTCATTTACAAAATTGTCAGGTATAGAAACCCATGAAAGGGGTATATTATTTATAAATGATCAATAGTATGACACATCATTTATATTAATCCTTTCAATTAAACTTATAAAAGTTCTTTTAGTTCTATGACAAATTATTTGTATTAATCCTTTCAATTAAACTCATAAAAGTTCTTTTAGTTCTTTTAGAAACTCCTAGTTTCCACTTTTTTTTAGAAGGAAGGAATCCACTTGCGATGCAATTTTATTTCATTGTTACTCAATTAGAACGCTTGCACCTCCATAACTATTTTTGAAGCTGAGTCATAATGAGATGTGATGGGGAAGAAAAACAAATGGCCTCCAATAGCCTCTGTAGCCGCCATTACAGATCTTTTATTAATTGTGTGTTTATAATGAGACGTGATGCCTCGATTTTGAATAGAACTAACTAACTTTAAAGTAATTAAAGATTATGGAGAAGAAAATGGCAAAGACGTTTGTGCTAAAAACACTATACAAAAAAAAATCTTTGAAACGCAAATATATGCGCATATTTGTGGAAAATTGATATTGATGGGCTACTACTAATTATGATGTGTAAGGTTTAAAAAATTGGACTGAACATTGAACATGTTTAGACAGTAAACCAATGGTTAATGGATCAGAACGAATTCAACCTATGATTAAATCGGTTATATTAAAATAATAATATTTAACTGACAATATTAGAATACAACACCATTAATATTAAAATACATTACTTTAATTGACTTTTACTATTCTACTCTAACTTAAATTTGTAAAAATTAGTTGAGATTGATGGAAGAGGGATGAAGCTTACTTTTGCAAAAACATTAAATGAATGCAAACAAAGTTAGAAGGAGTGGGCCACGTGCAAATAGAGAGAGGGAGTAGTGGACAGAACCGTTACATGGAATTCATAGTTCATAGGGAGAATGAGGAGTCCTTACTCCGGCGGTTCCTTGTTGTTACTTGCAAGCTGTTCAGAGTACAATTTCAAAGTGGACCTCATACAAGTTTACTATTAGTCTGGAACATTGTGTAAATTGAGTTCTCACCTCTAAGGTACTTTGGTTAAAACTAATGTTTTTGAAATTACATTTTAACGGAAAATTAATCCCTAGATTTAATTATAATTTATTCCTTAAATTTATCTTAGTAACTTGGTCTAAATAATTTTAATTTAAGTGTAACTCAACTATTAAATTTTAACTTGATATAACTTAATCCTTATAGTTTAACCATTTAAAATATTAGTACTTGTATTTTAGAAAATAGAATTACATATTTCATGGGGCTTAGTGACTAAAATTTTAAGTGGTCAAATCTATAAACACTAAGTTGTAACAAGTTAAAGTTCGAAAAATTGAATCTTAATTAAGTTAAAACTATCTAATTATAGTCTAACGATTGAGTTACCACAGTTTTCTTGCCTGCTCAATTTAGAAATGATTTTAAATTCAAATCATGTATTTATTAAAGAATGTAAGAATAAAACATATTATTAAACACGCGTGCTCAATTTGAACAATAAGACAATAGGATGAACACTGTAATTACGGGTCTTAATAAAATAAGAACTACAAAGTGTTTGTAACACGTGATCAATTCTGTGAAGTGCTAGCTATTACATTAACGAGTGTGAGGAGTATTATAAATTGCTTAGCCTCCTCAACCTTTTTTAGAGAAGACAAGACATACATCATCCTCGAAGAATGGGTTGGAGGTTGCTGCAACCGATCATTTGGCCATTTTTTGCTGGAAGCCTCTTATTCTTTAATGCTTTAATCTCTTCCTCTCAAAAGGGTACGCCTATTTCAGCAAGTGAATTATGTCAAAACAAGCTTTTATTATACTTTCATCTTGTTTATGAAAATATTTCAGCAAGTGACATATGCACTAAATGCTCAACTAATTTCATGAGTAAATGAGACCATTTGGCTAGTTAAAAGATTGCCCAAAGTCAGCTAGGCATCAAGAAATTCCAGCACCACTTTTAGACCTCAATGAACAATATTTCTAAACCATCATAAATTTCACACCTTATCACTAATTTCATGGTGACTAAAACTTACCTTCAGACATCAAAAGGGTTCAGCAGAAGCACACTCACGCAGATAGGCACACAGAGCATAAGCGCCACACACACACATATGCATATCTATTATAACATTTATGAAATTAAATCCTTTCCTTCACAACCAAATCATGTGCGTGAATGAATATATCCTTGCTTTGCTTTTAGCTTAACTTCCTCTCTAACATTATGCTTCTCATTTTACAGCTCCAATCCTTATTTCCTCATCTAAATCAGTAGCAACCCACATAAAAGGAAATATTCAACATAGCACATGACAACCCAAGCTCCAATCGCACAACCCAAAAATTTTTGAAGGATGGAAAGGGCACCTGTTGCTTGCAGAATCTGTGGCTTGCAGAACGAAAAGAGGAGAAGAGGAAGAGAACTCCACAGCAGCTCTTTATCAGAGGCGAAGAAAAACATGACAGACGCACCATCGATGACGGTAAGAAGACGCTCCTCTAGTGAACGCTGTACCACCAACCTTGAGGCTCTCACTTTCACTTGCGTCGCCCTTGCTCTGCTCTGGAGTTAGGAAGAATGAATGAGGAATAGTCCAGAAGCTAAAACCAAGTCGGGACATTCAAATGTGGGGGTAAAATTACAATTTTGCCCTCCCATATTCTTCATTTTTGCATCTTGGTCATTTCCTTTTTTCCTCCTTTTTCTTTTTCTTTTTTTTTAGAATATTACAGATAGCCATGAAGCTTTTTTACCCTTCATCCTTCTCATAGAATGCAGCATCTCCTTAACAATAATTATATTATCATGAATATTTCTCCCAGGAACAAAGCTCACCTGATAAGGGGACACTAATTTTGGCATAAACCTCTTGAATCTTTTAACAATAATTTTAGAAAGATGATAATTCCTTGTCGTGGGGCTATCAAATAAAACTAAGCTAAAATGCAATATAATGGCACTAACCTAGGTCGATCTCTACGCGGAGCCTAAATCGAATTACTAATAATTAAGTGCAAATAGCAAATTAACCAAAAAGTATCTAATGTTTTTTATCTAATTAAACTAAATGGATGTACTTAGATTCTATAAAGTGAATGTCCTAGGTGATTGAATTCACTAACCTTCCTTGTCCAATTTTAATATTGAGCTCTCTTTTTAACTAAGCATAAGGACTAGCAAATACCCTTTGCTAATCAATATTCCTAACCTTTTAAAATAATCTAAACCTAGACTCAATTAATCAATTAGGAATATCTTTAGTGCTTAGCTTGTGTTAGATTTATAAAAGATCCTCTTTACATCCAATTAATTCCTAGAACCCTAGCAAATCAATTGAATTCGAGAGAATAAAGGAAAGCAATTGAATAACAAAAGAGCTATAGTCCAATCACAATCCAAAGTACCAATCTAACACAAGTATCACAATCCAAATTACATCAACCGATAATAATCCTCTTTCATACATACAAATCATAACATCTAGCAACCTAGAATTATAATTTGCACATACAAAAAAATTGGAAAGTGAAATTAAAGTTTAGAGAACTCCCCTAATTGCTCAAGGACTCCGGTTAGCTTCATCATCACCATTGGACAATGCAATTAACCACTCATTGTTGGGAAATTCAGTCCACCGAACAGATTAATCTCCATAGCCAACGTAGTCGTGAATGGACAAAGATGGGTCTGGTCTGCGAATCAGCGAAATGGTGGCGCGCGTATGTGAATGAATGGAGAAAGATGGATTATCCCCCAGACTTCACTGTGAGTCAAGGCCTAATATTAATTGGATGGGATAGATGAAAAATAGGGAAAATGAGAGACCAATGGCGGTGCCTTCACGCAAGTTTCAGGGTGTTTTTTTTTCTTCGTCTCGTGCGTGCCTCGCTTGCAAGGCAAATGGTTTTTCCAGCGAATCTCCTCCTGTGTTGTGTGGCCTGTGTATTCACTCCTCCAATCCCTTCAGCCACCGTGGCCCACTCTTTTGTCTTGTAGGGGAATTCAAGATTCAATGAATTTGGCTCTCCCCACTTTTGTGCTCGGTGAATGGCCCAAAATAATTGATTGCTCCAAGTGCTTTTTTTTTTCTTTCATCTGCTTCCAGTGGCTTGAATGGATTAAGAGATGTGGCCCACACTTGGAATTGATTGATTAATTCCCTTCTCTTGTTTGCATGGCTAGCGTCAATCATGCCCAAAAGAAAGGAATCAGGAGGTATGTTTGGGCTTGTGTGTTTAATGGATAAAGAATGGATAAATGATTAATAAGGCCAAGTATATGCCATGCTTGGGCTCAAGCCCATTCCTTGGATCTGTAAAAAAAATACACAAATACTCATGAAACCCAATTGCCCCTTTTGCATATTAATTTATCTAATTAAATTCAATTAAGTAAATAATTAGTGGAGATAGACTAAGTTTAGGTACTAAAAATATATAAGAAATTGAGGTTCATCAAAAGACATTTATAAATAACATTGCATAAAGATATAGGCCTAAACTGACTCACTTTCTCAGGCCTGTCTAATTTCGGGATAAGACTAATAAGAGTTTTATTCACTTCCCTTATATTCTCAGCCTCTCTCCACATCCCTTTAACATTACGGCATACGCTTTCCCCCACAACCTCCCAACATTTCTGGAAGAATATGGCTTGAAAACCGTCCTCCCCAGGAGCCTTCATGCCTCCCATTTCAAACATAGTCTCCTTGATCTCCTCATTAGAAGGAGGGCTCAAGACACTATCCCATTCTTCCTCATCAATACCTGGCCAAGCATGCTCCGTTAAGACCCAAGGCCTAGAATCATTATCTTTCTTAAACAAATTCTGAAAAAACTGATGCACTACCTTCTCAACTTCTTTGTCTTCTTTAACCCACTCATTCTCCTCATTTTTGAGCATAGAAACTCTATTCCTTCTCCTCCTTACAATAGTTTTAACATGATAATACTTAGTATTCCTATCTCCATCCTGAAGCCATTGAGTTCTGGCTTTTTGGAACCAAAAAATCTCTTCCTTATCCAGAATATCGTCCAGTTCTTTCTGAAGTTCCTTCTCCATTTCTTCCCCATTTTGGCTTCTACTATTCTGAGCATCCCTTTGAGCTTTACCAATTCTATTCAAAAGATATTTTTTCCTCTGTTTCAGGTGACCAACCACATGCACATTCCAATGCAAGAGATGAGGAACCAAATTCTGCAATTCCTCTGATATTGAATCTTTACCTTCCCATCGCCTCTCAATAACTTCTTTAAAAGCCTCATTTTTTAGCCACATGGCTTCAAAGCGGAAGGGTCTATGTTCCTGCAGATTTTGTCTTCCCATAATTTGAATCAGCAGAGGGTGATGGTCAGATTGGGTTCTCGAACCCACCTTCACTACTGCATCTTCAAAACAGTTTCGCCAATCCAAATTACAAAGAGCTCTGTCCAACCTCTTATATAGTCTGCTTGCAAACCCAATTCTTGGACCTCTCCAGGTGTATCTAGGACCCTCAGATCCCATATCAATTAAATTACACTTTTGAATATTATTTCTAAATCTGTCACATTTCCTCAAATTTATGGGAGCTCCTCCTTTTTGCTCAGCACTACCCATAATATCATTGAAATCTCCCGCTACAAGCCAAGGTCCCACCATCCTCTCTGCTATACCCTCCAGCTGCACCCACAGGTCTCTTCTTTCCATTTCCCTGGGACTAGCATATACCGCAGAAAAAAACCAAGATCTCTGACCAATCCCTTCCACACTACAGTGAATAAATTGTTTATGGAGAATAAGAGGCTTAATACTAACTCCCTCTTCATTCCACATCACCCATATCCCACCTGACCAACCTTGGGCCTCCATAATTAAACTATTATGAAACCCAAATTCATTAATTTTACTCCTAGCCTTCTCCCCACTACATCTAGTTTCCAGAAGCACCACAACTTTGGGCCTCCAAATTCTACACACCTCTTTTAAGGCAAGCCCAAATGCTCTTCCGGCTGCCCCTCTAACATTCCAGACTAAGATCATTATAAAACTCAAAAGACAAGGAGCAAAAAAACGCCAAACTTACTCGATTAAACCGTCAGGTTTCCTTTCCTGATCTCTTTTTCCATTCGCCTCCTCCTGTATCCTGCTCTCTTTCTCCATCTCTGTTTCGTTAGTCTCCATAATTTCCGTTAGGTCCCTTGGGTCGGGGGTTTAGCTTCAAATTCTTCCATTATATCCTTCCCCTGTAGCCCATACATATTCTCTAGCCCATTTCTGTCCTCGTCCATTAATCCCCTTTGATTCAACAAATTCCGACCCAGATCTCTTTCAGAAGCCTCCTGTATTTCCTCTCTTGGATTTCTCTGTATCAGCCCTCCCTTTTAGGCCTTTCCTTGGGCCAATCTTTCCCTTGACCTGTCTCTTATTTTCAATTCACCCTTATCCCCATATACTCTCTCCCTTGTCTATTCTGACACCTCCGTGGACCCATTACACCTTCTACGTAGACTCAGATCTGACACAACTTCTTTCCCCTTACTCCCCTTTTTCTCCTTCCCATCTTGATCCTCACGTCTTACCACATTTGATATATCTTTTCATGATTTCCTAGGTAGCACTCTAGACCTATCACCCTCAACTGTACCTTCACCTAATCATTCTTCTATCTCTAGCACAGCATACCTAGATGAGTTTGCTGCCATCTCCTTTACAGAAACTCCCTTTCTTTGTGCCTCGCTCATATAGGGGCTTCTCTGCACAGGTCTACGCCCCTTCCTAGTCCCCTGAACAACCATCCATTCCCTATAGACCTTAGACGTTGTCTCCGCCATTTTCCTTCCTTTGCTTTCTCTGCTACCGTCTTGCTCCTTCTAGTTAAGAATGTCTTCCTCCTTGTTACCAGCACCTCCCGTTCTCTTAATTGAACATTGCTATAAATTATGACCAAATTTACCACATTGAAAGCAAATCAAGTGCAGACCTTCATATTCCACCTTCAGACAGTTACCATCCACAGAATAAGCTGGTAATAAAGGCACACTAAGATCTACTTCAACACACATACGCGCATACATAGTTCTAGCTTTAGTAAGAGTCATCTCATCCACTTTGATAGCTTTCTCAATCTGATTACCCAGGGCATAAAAAAAACTTTTTATCATAATACTCAACAGGGAGCTTGGCAATCTGACCCAGACTAGAACTTTGCTTATATTTTCTTTCCAATCAAAATTTCTTCTCCAAATTTGAACTGTTAAATAGTGATCTTGAATCAACCAGGGACCTTCTTCCAATGCAAAAAAATAATCATCTGTGTTTGAAAAAGAGGCTAACAAAAATCCATTCCCAATTACATTTAGCTCCACTATCCCTGATTTTCCCCACATTAATTGCACCTTCCTTCTTAGCTGCATAAATCCTATAGAACCTCCCAGGAGTTTGACTATCAGTGTTCTCTTCCAGTAACGTCCCAATCTGTCCTTTTCTTCCTTCGAAAAGATGAGCTCTGGCCCCATTTCACTCTCTTTAATTAAAAGTCCTTTAAGAAGATCCTCCTAGCTGAACAGGAGATTACCATCCCATGCTTCATCTGCTTCTTCCATTCTCTCCCAATCTCTTTCCTTCAGCATCCTTGGTTTTAAAACCTCTCTGTATGATTGAGGTTTCACTTGAGATTCCTTTCCATTCTGAACATTATCCATCATCCACTCCTCCTCACAAGGCTTCAAAGACACTTCCCCTGAAAAACTACCATCAGTCCTTTGCAACTTCCTCCTAGAACTTTCAGATTCTTTACCAACGCTCTGCTCATATTCACGTAATTCCACATCTTTACCTTCACATGTTCCTTCTACACCCTTTAAATCAACCATAGGCCGATCTGGGGGTAGTTTACAGGTGTTAAGTTCTGTTAAAGGCATGAAGAAGACAGACCCAGACACACGCTCTCTCTCGGATAAGCACACTTTAGGAGTTAACTTGCAACCCTTCACTTTTATTCCCACAAGAAATCGTGACTTTTTGTTCCCCCAATCAATGGAATTTTTAACTAATCTAATTTAGTTATTGCATTTATGTTACCAGTTAGGTTGGGTGCAATAATTGTCAGAAGAGTATTCGTTGTACTCTTGTTATTCGTTTTAAACACTTAAAAATAGACAGGATTACCTTTAAACTTACTCGAGACTTTTGAAGCCTAGGATTACCTTTCCTTGGTGTACTTCATTAGACATAATAAAACCTCTCTCCTTTACGTTGAAAAATGGAATTATGTGCTTGTTCAAGCTTCACAAATACAATAGCCAGGCTAACAAGGATATTGAATAAAAAATACAATAGACATTATTGTGAAATATGATACATTTGGAAAAATATATTTTGTTAAAAACTTACTTTTAGATTAAAATGATTTTATATTTTTGGATCTTTTGGTCTGTTTCTTCTTTCCATACACTTTTCTTTCATATTGTATATTATACATAATGTTTCATCACATTCCCTTATCATTAAATCAACAAAGCAATAACATATTAGAACATGCAATCAGATCAAACATATATTTTTTTATACCCTAACATGCTTATTTAATTAGGAAAATAATACTGACTCATGATTCTAAATACATTATGCTTTTTTACTTAAACATATTTGGTCAAACAAAAATTTTAAACACTTTTTAAGCATGTTATATTTTAAATACTTTTTATTTAAAATAGACATTGTCAAGTATTCTAAATATTTTTTGAATACTTATATTTGAAAATATTTTTAAGTGTTTTGTTTTAAGTATTTAAAAAATAATTAAAACCATATTTTGAATGGAAAGCGTTGTTTTTACAATGACATGATATATGATATAAAATAAAATGGAAAACACAGTTAACTTTAACAGTGATCTTAACTGTAGAAGAATTGATAAGCAATATAAAATATTGAGGTCCTTAATTTAAACTTTTAAATGTTAAGAAGATAATATGTAACTGGCTTAAAGTTAATTAGAATTTTATGTATTTTAACATAAAAATTATGGGTAAAAATTGAAAGAGTAAATTTCAGTTGTAAAAATTTTAAAAATAATTAAAAGCATATTTGCATAATCTTTGTATTTCACAATTAAGCTATGTTACCAATTGTGTTAAGACATTTTCATCAATTAACTTGTTATTTTTAATCTCCGTCCTTCTCTATTATTTACCAAATTTGTTTTTCTTAATTGTCATGTAGTCCTTTAACATTTTCTCATTCATCAATTTCTTTTTAAATTAAATCTTACTAGACCCTGTGCTATTCCAATCACCCATGCTTATTTTTACGGTGGAATTTGGATTAATTATTTAAATTCAATTTATTAGTTCATATTATTAAAAAATATCTTCATTTTTTTTCAGAAAATAACCGTTAAAAAAAGATTCTGAATTTTGCACACATTAGTCCAGAAAATATTAGAAATATAAAAATAAAATACAATAAACATGGATCACTAATTTCAACAGTAGGATAAGATAAGGTCCACCCAGAAGATCAGACCATTCTCTTTTGCAACTAATATTGCAAAAGTAGGTGAAACATTAATCTCGAAGCATGCTGGCTATTTCATATACCATAAAAGCATTCGAAATTAAGCTTCGTTTCTGTGAAGAAAACTATATCTATATATATAGATATATACACACAAATTTCAGAAGAGAATACAAACCAGAAATGGGTTGGAGGTTTCTGCAAATTATCTGGTCATTTCTTGCGGGAAGCCCCTTGTTCTTTAATGCCTTCTCTTATTCCCAAATAGGTACGTCTGTCTATTTTTAACGCGTTAATCCCTTGCTCTCAAAAGGATACGCCTACTGCAGCAAGTAAATTATGTCAAAACAAGCCTTTATTCTGCTTTCATCTTATTTATGAAAAAAATGAAAATATATCAGAGTTTTACCCTGTGTGTGCGGTGTTTTGCATTTTAGCAGCCATTTAATTTCTAACCTATACGCGATCCTTTCTGTGTAAATACATACATGCAGTCCCAGATCTCACCTTCATCAAAGAAGCAAAGATTGCACCAGAAGTGTCACAATATGACTACACAGTGATCGGAGGAGGAACATGTGGGTGTCCCTTAGCAGCAACACTGTCACAAGGAGCCACTGTCCTAGTCCTTGAACGAGGAGGCTCACCCTACACCCATCCTAACAAAATTAACCAAAAAAATTTCCTTAATTCCCTCATAGACACCACCCCATCTTCCTTCACCCAACAATTCATATCCACCGACGGTGTTCTTAACGCTCGGGCCCGGGCTCTAGGTGGCTCGTCCGTAATAAATGCCGGGTTTTACTCAAGGGCCGAGCGCCCGAGCCCAAGTTTGTGAGAGAAGCAGGTTGGGATGAGGGGTTGGTGAAGGAGTCGTATGAGTGGGTGGAGAAGGTGGTGGTGTTTGAGCCGACGGTGAGGCAGTGGCAGTCAGCAATGAGAGAGGGGCTGAAGGAAGTGGGGGTGTTGCCTTATAATGGTTTTACCTTTGAACATCTGAATGGGACTAAGGTTGGAGGCTCTATTTTTGATGATAAGGGTAATAGGCATACTGCTGCTGATTTGTTAACTTATGCTAATCCCAACTCCATTTCTGTCTACATTCATGCCACTGTGAACGAGATTTTGTTTCGGGACATTTCAGGTAATCATCATGATTCTTCCACTTGTGCTTTGTTCTTGTTTTGGTATTATGATGATAATAATCTGAATATGCTAGTTTTTGGAATAGGCTATCATTTTGGTCAAAAAGAATATATCTAGTTAGAATGCTTATCAAATTAATGAGTTCTTCCAATCAATTAGATTTAGATCATTCAGATTGATTCTGGACAATAGGGATCTGATTTTTTTAAACTAACAAAGTTTTAACAAAAATAATATTTGAAAATATTATAATCAAGATATTAATTTCATTTCATATTTAATTCCCATTAAAATCAGTTTGTTCATAAAAATAAAATAACAGTTCTAAACAGTCCAAATTAAATCTGAATGATTCAATTTCAATAAGTTTAGATAGCTCATCTGATGAACATTCTAAATAGGCTTTCCATCCATACAACATGGACATAAGTTTTTAAAACTATCACCTGTACCTCATTTAAAATAATGCACATGATTTTCAAAACTCAAATTAGGTTATTTCATTTGGTCACCTCTTTCATTCAGTTCTCGATCGTTTCCTACCAAACATACCAATTAATAAAACACTACTACAAATTTTGTGAGATGCTCAGTACTTAATTGTTATTGAGGAGTATGAACTATCAAATATGAGAGACAGAGTTCGTGCAAACTAATATTCGACGGTTATAATACTGGTCGTTAAGTATGTTTCACAAAAAATTGATAGTTAAATACACTAACCGTTACATATTGTTTTCATATTCTATTTTCAAAGAAAATGAAAACTATACTTGGCGATTCTTTGCAAATCATCAAGTAAAAATATCTTTTAATTAACAATTCATTGCAACAACCATTAAATCGAGCTTTTCAAAAGTTATGTCTTCCCACTTTCGCAATCTCTAAGTCTCTATATTTTATTTTGCTGTTGATGGTTTGTGTGTTTTGACCGTGTTTCCAAAGCAGGGGTTTCTGGAAAAACATCCCCTAATTTTAAAAGAAAATTAGCCAACAATACTTTAAGGTTATTATCAATAAACTTAAATATTTTCTGACGTTTGTTAATATTTAATGTTTCTATTGATGGTTTTACATGGCCATACCAAAGTATCAATATATGATGGTTTTTTTGTGTTAGAATTGTTAAATATGTAACCATATATTTGAGGCTTACAAACCATCAAATACTTGACTCTAAAAATATTTGACACATCTTTATTTGATGATTCGAAATCGTCAAGTATATGCAAAAATGACTGTTAAGTCTATAGTTTTTCATAGCAGTGAAATATGATTTCTTCCTACACAAACATATTTAGTCCAAAAAGACCTTTCCATGAAGATGATGGTCTCCTCACTCTCCCCTTACTTTCATTTTCATTTTCCTAAAAAATGCATCCATCCTACTAAAAATAATATTAGTTTCTAATATGTAAATATTAACTTGATATACATACTCTTTCTCCAATTTTAAATGTAAATGTTGTATAACTAATTTATAAATATTACAAAAATTAGTTTTATAAGTTATTTTGTGAAAAATGTGTATTGATTTCTCCAAGACACAACCATATATAAACCTTCATTTAATATGTATAATTAATATGGATAGCGTTTAATATGTGACCCCATCCAAGTAATTAGAAATCAATGTTACATAATTCACATGGGCTGGTAGTTCTAGCTTTTCATTATTCAATGTGAAAATCTATTAATTTATCAAAATTTAATTGCAACTTCAATTGTAAAACTTCTATACACTCATTCTTAAAGTGCATCAAACCTAGAATTATCGGTTGGTCCATAATCCAATTCAGACATAAAGTGAATTGGTCTAGAAGTAAACAGGTCAAAGGCCAGCGTAACCACCAAGAATCAGTGAAAATGGGAGCATACATGTCTAATGATTCGAACACTTCCCCTCAAATTGAAGCATATGTGTCTATTATGCCTAATTTATTACAAAATATTTTACCCGTATCCCACCCAATGCTTTGGTCAAGAAACTTCAAATGCACCAAACAAAAGCAAACTACTCATCCAATAAATAACAATAACAATACTAAGGCCAACCAAATTTTCAGAATGCTATTTCAAACTCAACACAAGCAAAAAAAAAAACAATAACACAAACGACAAAAGAGAATTGAAAAGCATCAAAAACTGGACTAAAAGTAACAGAGGAAAGCCACGGAAACACCTTATATATTTAACGTGCTTTTACGTGTCTCTTGAATGGATGACAAGAAATTAAATAGCATTCACAGACTCACAGCCTTTAGCTAAAATATATTACAATATTTAATCTGGACATCACTAAAACAGATTTACAATTACTATGCTTTAGCTAACATTTAAACAGTAATTTGATGGCTTTGTCATTAATATGACTACAAAATAGTGTGGTCTCACTGTTTCAGGCAAAGAAAGTGGGAGCCCTCAAGCCTACGGAGTAGCATTCAAAGACGAGGATGGAATTATACATCAGGCATACTTGAAAGGGAAGGGGGAGATAATATTGTCATCAGGGGCAATTGGAAGGCCACAGATACTAATGCTGAGTGGTATTGGGCCGGCCCAGCATCTTCAGGCCCATGGTGTTAAAGTGGTGTTGGATCAGCCTATGGTGGGCCAAGGCATGGCAGATAACCCAATGAATGCTTTAGTTGTGCCATCTCCTCTTCCTGTTGAACTCTCTCTTGTCCAAACTGTGGGCATTACTAAGTTTGGGAGCTACATTGAAGCTGGTAGTGGACTAGGCTTGGGGATTCCTTGGGCCCAAGCACTTCAAACGACTTTCGATACTCTATACAACCAAGTTAGTATTACACCTGTATAAAAAAAAAAAAGTTAGTATTACACCATCTCACTACCATATAATGTGCTTGTTTGGGAAGCACGCTGTGCTTCTATTGCATACAAATTGTAACAAAACTCCTCTCACATACTTATTTGATTTACGTAAAATCACTCTTCTAATGGATTCCAAAAAAAACACATGATATTGTTAGTCTTACAATAAATAATTCAGTATCAAAATGTCTACCATCCCAATTTTTATTATCATACATGTCAAAAATAATTGTTTACTAAAAATTACCTATAAACTAGATTGGCGTTTAACGATAAGTCTAAAGTCAAAGTAACTTTATACAAATACAAAACGTTTTAGTGGATTTTTATATTTTGAAATAGCTTAAGGCGTAAACACAATGACATTTACAATTAGCGTAAATTAAAATTGCATTGCATACAGAGTATTATATATGTTGTTTGAAAGCAAAAGTTAACTTGATTCTTGTTTAAAGACAAGTCAACCCTCCATGTTTTCCCCTCAAGTAAATATGACTGTGTGGACGAAAGCTTTTGGATCTCTTGAGAGTATAAATCTTAAAGGAGGAATCATAGTGGAAAAGGTCATGGGACCTCTCTCGAAAGGCCATCTTCAGCTCTTTACCACTGATCCAAACGACAACCCATCAGTGACATTCAACTACTTCAAAGAACCAGAAGACCTCAGCATCTGTGTTGAAGGCATGATTGATCTGATAAACTCCAAGTCTTTCTCAAGGTTCCGATATAGGAACTTGCCAGTTCAAGCCTTAATTGACTTGGTCTTGAGCTTACCAGTGAACTTGAGGCCGAAACATGCAAGTGCTGCTTTCTCTTTGGAACAATACTGTATAGACACTGTCTTGACAATCTATCATTTTCATGGAGGCTGCCAAGTTAACAAGGTTGTGGATCGACATTATAAAGTTATAGGTGTGGATTCTTTGAGGGTTATTGATGCTTCAACCTTTTTTAGCTCACCTGGGACCAATCCTCAAGCAACTGTAATGATGCTTGGAAGGTAAGTAGTACATTAATAACATAAATATATATATATATATGCATAGACTTAAAATCAATGAATAGAATGGCTAATAGTTAAGGAACTTAGCTTCATCTAGATTTGGTTCATTCAATTTCAGTAATTGGAGTTTATTAAATGACTTTGATTTTTTTCCCTCTTTGATGCAGGTATATGGGGCAGAAGATTTTAAGTGAAAGATAGTTAACAAATTATTTGAGTCCTTGTTTAATGTTTTGTCTAGCACTTTGCGGTTTCAACCAGAGCAATAGGAAATCAATGATATTTAATTCATATTTATATGATATGTACTGTGAGACCCCCATTGCCATTTGTCCACCAATTCAAATTACGGAATCCCCTAATTATTAGGGAAATTATGCACAGGTCATAAACAACAGAAAAAACTACAATAAGATCTCTGAAAATCGTGAAATTGAGTTGGAGTCATATAAGATCTGAATTGGATTAATTGTAAATGAGAAAATATCATCTTGCCCTCTTCTCCTTCGTACCTTTCTCTATTCAAATAATTAGGGAAATTTAATTCTTCTATCTTTCTACCTTTTAAAAACCTATTATTTATTTGGAAGTTATCCACAATGCAAACCCTGCTTTTGATATATTAAGGAACATAATCTTAATTGTGAGGAATCCTTGGATCACCCGTTTATATTTTGCTTGTACACTAAGACAATCTGGTATGGATGTTTCTCAATTCAATTCAATTCACTTCTCAATCCTTTGCTGAATTGAAGTTGTGGCTCAAAGATTATGGTTTGATTATCAACAATGTTACGTCTCCTGATTTCAAAGATATACAATTCATTGGTCTGGTTCATCATTTTGCATAAAACAAAGGACAACCAAAAGAAAAGAGGCCGGTATGTTCAGATATGCCATCAGGGCTCGGTCATGCATCAATTTTCATGGAGGAAACCAAGTTGCAAGAACCATATCTTCTATTTTCAATACCTCGAATATCATTAGCATGATATCACAATATATGACTCAATTTCCCAAAAGGAAGACAACATGCTATAAATCCTCCGATCGAGCACAAAGAAGTGGTGATTCAGGACATTCAATAGTTACTGACGAATTCTCCTTCCTTTATTGTTCATATAGTCCGTGCTTCATATTTAGGCAGACTTAATTGCCTACATTTTAGTGCTATTTTTTTTTTATTTCATGCCGTAAACTTTATGCAAATTATTATCATTTTGTCTTTTTATAAAAAAAGATAGTGAAATTAGAAAAATAGCTTATATGTCAAACTTGTAGACTTGCACACTAGGCTTTATGAAAACATGTCTGGTATATTCGCTTAAATAGGCTTAACAATTGGTTTAAGCTTGACCCTAGCTTAATTATTTACTAAATATGTTAGATTAGATTTAATGTAGATTAGGCCCTAGGCCCCTGATAAGGGTATGACCTATTTTGGCCCCTACCACCAGTTAGGAAAAAAATTATAAAATTAAATTTATTAAAATATTACTATAAGCTGATTCTTTAGATTAAACAAATTTGTGTGAATTATCGTGAACAAACACAACCATCCGTTATCTATCCACACACAGAGTATGTATGTATATAGGTATGTGTGTAAAATCACACTCTTTAGAGGTATTTTATATGGTATATTCCTTGATCTCTTCAACTAAGTAATTTACCGTAATAAAAAATAACACTTAATTCAAGATTCAACTTAACTTAAAAATGATTCAATTCTGGCCATAATGAATAAGGTTCTAAAAGAGAGGAAAAAATGCAAGGAGCTGCATTTAAACATTAATTACTGAATTAATCATATTTTGGCAAGTGAAATTGTAACATTTTGGGGTAGTTTTGGTTAAATTGTTGGGCTTTTATTAGTTTCAAATGAATTAAATATGATTAATGACAATGATGGGAAATTGAATCTAATTAAGGTTAAATAGTCATAATTTTAATCATTTTGTTAAATGATTAATTTGTATGACTTTTGATGCTTCTTAATTTAAATTGTCATTATAGGTACCATTGGAAGAATTTTATTGGACTCTTTCTAGCAAAAGAATTGGATATCTTTTGGATACAACAAAGATGCATTTCCTTGGACCAAAAACTATATTATTCTCTAGATCTCATAAGCCCATTATTCATGAGGGAGAGTTGGGCCTGAAAAGCAAGAAGAAGCTTGGACGCTGCTGCACAGGTGATGAATTTATTCAACACATCCAAGCGTGGGCCACAATT
>JANTPZ010138102.1:0-37862 GCA_025593235.1 Vachellia pachyceras
ATATCTCTGACAATTATCAGCAGCCATGACTCCAGCAGAGTAAGCTCCATGCACAGAACCCTGGTGATCCAAGCTCACTGCTTCCCCACCAAAGAACAGATTCCCTACAGGTGCACGAAGCCGGTCATACACATCATCAGGCTTTCCGACCAGGTCATATGAGTAACAGCCAAGCGTATTTGGGTCTGTCCCCCAATGGGACACAAGATACTGAACCTGCAACAATACACCAAAACCATCAAGACAGGCTCCTGCCTGAAAAGGTGTCTACAGAGTCTACAAAGGTATATTTGGATGGGAGTTGTTAATGAAAGATTTCTATTAACTTTTCCAATAACTTTCAAAATCAACTCTTTTTTAATTCTTGAATCCATACATACCCCCTTTGAAAGATTTTACGAGTTTCTAAATAAAGAAAAATTATTATTCAAGCATTCATTTCCTTTCCATTTCCTTGTGATTCTTTTCCTTCCTGACCTATCAACTCCCAAAAATGCCTATGGGATTGAGAAGAACGGAGATGGAGAGAAAGAAAAGAAAATTTGGAGGTCAATCTAAATCAGCACATGTCAAATTCCACATTTCCTGCCCGTTTCTTTTGATCTCCATCCAAAAATATTCTAAAAAACAAGTAGTTGGGTACCATGGGAACTACATGGGAACAGAACTCACTGGCTCAGAAGCATCGGGAAACATCTTTTTGAGCTGTTGCATAACAAAATTTGCAGCCCCCTCATCGGTTAGCTTTTCAAGGTCCGAAGCAAATCTGCCAGCTGCCATATAGACAAGAATTGGATGGCCTGTTGCTTTATGGAGATTGAGAAAATAGCCACAAGAATAAGAAGTGGGAGCAACAACACCCAAGAGCTCTACATTTGGCCAAAACACCCTGTCAAATCTTAGGGCAATTTTATTTTCATTGCCCACACCAAGATCTGAAATTGCAGCAACCTTCCAATCTGGCAGTTTTGGTTCAAATTCAATTAAATTGGCTTTAAGGATTCCAAGAGGAACTGTTACAATAACAGCATCAGCAACAAAGTTCCTGCCATCTTCAACCGTGACCATCACCTTATTGTATCCATTGGATATCTTAGTCACCCTAGTTTTAACAGAAGGATCAAAATCATATGGGGTGATGCAAAGGAAAATGAGTTAAGTATTCTACAAACAGAAACATTAAAACAATTAAGCCATTAAGCCACATTTCAATGGGTTAAAATTATGCACTGGGTGCCACCCAAAGTAGTAGGCTCAATTTATAGCCAAAATGGACACGTGACGTCAATAATAGTTTTATTATTCCTTATCTGTTGTCAATCGCAAGAAGTCATAAATGGTGACAATATAGGCATGCAGCTATGTTGTAAATTGTATAAACATACCTATGGTTCAAGTGTATGTCAATATCTTTTGCAAGAGATTTTATAACAGGATCGTATCCTTGAACCATAAGTCCATGACCACCAGAGAGGACATGCTCCTGCAGAAGAATTAGTGATCTCAACAATATAAGTACTCATATTAGATCATGCTAAATCAGCAATAATTTCCTTATCTATGTTTGAATGTAAAAGGTATAAGAATGTTTTAAAACAATACATGAAAAGGGTATGTTCTTACATTCTACTTACTTAAAACGCACGAGTAGTAGAAGCTTCTAAATGCAAAGGAGGTTACCAAGAGATCAAGCTTGTTGAAGTTCAGCATTTTCTACTTTGAATTTAAAAAATCATAGCTAAACTACTTCTTATATCCCCTATTTTGTTCTTCATACTACACTGCTATATTGACATTTTATGACCCTCTCCACTCCCTATTCATCCTCATCAAACAACCAAAAAAAAGAGCCAGAGAGGTATCTTTTCACTTACCTCTCCACTCCTTCATCAACGACTCATTTCCCATTCTCAAAATCTCCCAATATACCATTTGTTAGATGACCCTCAATACAAATAACAATGTATTACACGAAATTAACACCTCAAAATTCGTCAGGTTACTTGCCCCTACCAAAACAGCACAAACCTTTTTAAGAGACCATTAATCCTTCATCTTCTATTATAACTTTTCATAACTTTTTGTGCAATTCATAACATACACACTACACAACCCTCCATATGAAGCAAGACTTAACCCATTTTATAAAAAATAGCAACTTTAAGATTCTGTTCATTACCTAAGTTTAACGCAGAAAATTTCATATTTAAAATCAACAATAATTTAACAAAGGACCAGGTTCCTTAAATTTACATTTATGAAAAAAAAAATATCAAAGAGGGGGAAAAGGGTCTAGGTGGAAGTTTAAGTAAGAGAAACACATTTAGCCTTCAAATAATATATAATGGACTTGCCTGATCCCAGGTTTTCAGTGATATCATATCTGCATCAGCAGCAAACCAGGCTTCCATTCTGCATATATACCATTGCAGCACTTCATGGGCAAGTCCTTGTTGCCTGCATAATACTTCGTCATAAGACATGATATACTGAGATTGCAAGCATATATACAGCTACCTAATTACCAATAACGAGTTCAATACCTTAATTCTGGTTGCCTATCCAACACAATTGAAATTGCTTGAAGGACTGACATGTCATCATGATGCTCATCCCTCACCTTCCCAGTCTAAAGATGTCAACAAAGAGCCACTGAATTCCACATTTAAATAATAATGGTTGGTTTTGTTATGAAAAACACCACAAGCCATGTGCAGAGATCTTACCTCAGCTAGGATTCTCTTGAAAGTTTCTCCAACTTCTAGGACTATGTGTTGAGGAACTTGATGGCCATTTACATTAAAAAGCATATAACTGCAAAGACAAAATACCATTACTAAATATCAATCATTATTATTAGAAATGCAAAAGCTGTAGACGTCTTACAGAATTTGAAGTAAACTAACTTAATTTATTCGACTCTTTAAAGAGAAATTTTATTTATATTTAACTTAATTTGAAGGATATTAACCTCAAGTATTTGAGGTTGGGTAGCATCATAGCAGAGACTACATGTAATCAAGGAAGTACTGTCATTTTCCTTTTACTTCTTATGTTTTGAAAAAAAAAAAAAATTGTTTCCATTTATCTGTTACTTTTAAAGTTGAAGACAAAATTAATTACTACAATATAGAGACCAATAACCTAAAATTTTGGACTAGCATCAATGTCTATATTCTGTCAGGAAAAGAAAGAAGTATATTACCAACCTAATATGAAAATTTTCTGAATCCAGAACAATTAGTTCAGATTCAGAATCAAGTTTGAGGCTGTAAGAGAAACACTATTGCTCTTAAGTCTTAATCTTAAGCTTGCATCATTAAATGTTGAACACATCAATCTTGACTATCTATAGAAATATGAGGATGTAAATTAAGGATTCTCACCTTTCCAAATCATGGTCATATAAGACAGAGTTATCACCACTAGTACGATATAATGTCAGTCCGAGACAGCGTATCAATGGAGCCAGGGGATTCTCATTGCAAACTCCATGTAACCTGGCAAGTGATCAAGAAATAACTACATAAATAATATAATGTCATAATGCTTTCAAGCAACCAGTTCACCTTTCACAAAAAAGGGTTTTTGACTGATTGCAACAAAAGAATTAGCAAACACAATGATAATGAAGTTAAACTTACCATGAAGCTCCCATATCCACCGGACAACCGAATGAGTAATCTGTATGGATACGGCCACCAAGCCTATCCCGAGACTCCAGTACAGTCACCTGCAGGAATGGTAAGGATGAGCATAGAGAAAATCTTTGCCCTGACCTAATCCAAGAAATTGGAAACCAGTAGACAAAGATGAAGTTTGAGAACAGTGATATGACACCTTGAAAGAAGCATCATAGAGACTACGTGCAGCAGCAATTCCCGAGATTCCAGCACCAATGACAATAACAGAAGGGGGTGCCCTGAGCTGCCTCTCAATGTGTGAAGCAATAGTGCCTGGTCATTTGACAACAAAATCAGAAGAGGGACAGAACTTTCACTTTTCAGATATTATAGGAATGAACCAAGCAAATAGTCCAATTACTCTCTCTGATGCCTGGTCCACCGTCATTTTTATTACAAAAACCTACCCTGTATCAAGATCTAAATTATTTTGAGATCATATTAAAGGTATTACCACCATATGATTGCAATCAATGGCACGACATTACTCTCTGGAAAAGATTTACATCTTATCAGATATAACTGCTTTTATATTTGACATAACAAAAAAAAAGCCAGTTCCTCATCCCTATCAACCTCGGTAAGAACAATACAGGAGAATCTAAAATTGTCATCGAAACGATAACTATATAAAAACCAAAATAAGTCAAGCACATGCCAAGTTAATTGATCCAAAAAATCATAATGCATGAAACAGAAACCCACGTGGTCTTAAAAAACATAATAATATACTAACCATCGAGCAAATTGGCGGGGAATAATTCTTTGGGGTCCATGAGAAACAGATCGCGGGCGTCAAAACAGGCAGGGGGGGTGGGAACAAGAGAACAGAAAGATCTTAGCAGGAAGGCAGGAGGATCAACGACGAATAGATTGAAGATTTGAAGGGTGTATAGGTGTCAAGAAATTAGAAACCAATTGAAACGAATGGTAAAAGATCAAGATGATGATGCCGGCAATGAAGCGGCTGAGATTCGACGAGAAACTGAGGTTATCAAACCAGCTCATAAGGAAGAGTGACTATATATCAAACAATCTCAACGAAATATCGCCAGAGAAGGGACGCGTCGATCGTCGCTTGCATAGATCAACGGCAATGCCTCTCTCTCTCACTCTCGTTCTCTTCGGTTCCCGCAACAACCACAAGACCGCACGCTTGACAGATCCACCGGCAATCGTCTCAGCTATTAAATATTACGTAACTCTCTCAAAAAACCCAGGCCTGGGCGTATCCATATATATAGGCGCGCGAATATTTTAATGGCCTTTAGCAATTTCGACGCAGACACTAAGCTAACCAAATCTGACCCGTTTCCTAAGGAGTCAGGGATAGTTTTGGATGTCCAAATTAAGATATTGTTTATCATCTGGGCCAGGCTAATTAAACTGTACTTCTGCATGTGACGCCCCATTGTTTGTTTTTTATAGATATAAATTAACAGCTACTAATCATAATTAAATATACCGTCATTAGGTGAAACAAATGATCTGGTTTTTTTTTGGAAAGAAATTCATGAAAAAGGACATTAATTATATTTTTTTAAAAACCGTTTCTATTTAAAATTAGGTGAAGTTACCTCTTTTCGCAAGAGATGGTAGGGATAGAAGGAAGGAACATGCCAAAGATTCGGTGGAGGGGAAATGACGAGAAAGGGGCTGGGGTAATAAATAGGAGAGGGTTAGGGCTTTTTTGGCGTAGGACAAGTTGGGAGGTGGTGTGGTTCCAACCTGGTGGAGGACCATACGCCACTACCAGCTGGCTGGTCCTTCCTGCCACCTTCCTCTTTATTCCTCATGCTGTTTCGCTTTCTTGTCTTGCCATGTTACCCTGTAAATTCTGCCGCCTCCGGGTTCTAAATATAAAAATCTATTGATTTTTTAAGATGTTAATGAAATGAATTAACTAATATATTTATTATTTTTTAATTAATTTATTAAACCTACGAATTGATATATATATAATGTAGCAATGCATATAAATATTTAAGAATATATACGTTATAATCAAATTATTTATTTAATTCATTTAATGTTTCAAACCATATCAGTTGACTGCTCCCCCCTCAAGTACTCTTTCATTAAATATTGATGGTAGCTCCATGGGCAACCCAGGTCTCTCTGGTTTTGGTGGCTTGTTTCGCAACTCGGATGGAGTATGGTTAAGAGGATTTTTTGGCAGTATTGGTCTGTCTAATAATATCCATGCTGAGCTTAATGCCCTGTGGCATGGCCTTTCTATTGCTTGGGATGCTGGCTACAGGAACTTGATCATTCAATCTGATTGTTTAGAAGCCATTCGGTTGGTCACACTTGAATTTCCTGCTTTCCGCAAATACAGTGGTCTTATCTTAAATATCAGGGAGTTACTCGCACGGGACTGGTCTGCCAAGATTTCTCACACGCTTCAAGAAGGAAATGCGTGTGCTGATTTCCTGGCCAAGAAAGGGGCGTTGCAAGATCGTGGTTTGGTGCTTCTTCATGAGCCTTGTTCAGAATTGCACTTGAAACTGGTGGCGAACAGCTCTGGCGTCTCCTTCCCCAGAACTTAGTTAGCTTTGTTTTGTTTATATTTCCTTCAGCACCAAAAAAAAAATCATATCAATTGACTTTTATATTAATAGTATAACAGTACTTTAAAGAGATCTTTTAACTCTTAGTACTAAATGTAAAAACCAGTGAGAAAATTTTATTTTCACCGTAGGACACAATATATTTTATCTTTTAAATTTATAAATTCTTTCTTCTAGATTATTCCATTGAATTAAATGTATATGGTAAGAGGGTTTCTACAGTTTCAATACATATAATTATGTAAAGGAGTTTTTTTAAAAAAACAATCCATATAGATTAATTACCTGATTCTTGTATTAATAATAGTGCGGAAATAGTACTGTTATTTAAACAAGCTGATGTTTTTTATATTTGATTAAAATATGAAAACGTTTTTATTGGGATGTGCCTATCGTAGCGTAATAGTCATGAGTTGATGAGGAAGGTTTTGAAATAATGAAAACTGTTTTCAATTCTGGTTATATTTGAAATTTTGAGCAGAAATTAAAAAGTTTCACGAGAACAATTTATAAAAAAAAAAAGAAAGAAAGAAAATGGACGAGAAAGGGACCATACAGCAATATACGGGTAACAGGTGGTTGGGATTGGAAGGCAAAGGATGACGTCATGCGATCAAGGTGTAAGACGAAGAGTCAAAAGTTAATGACTTCGGACGCCCAACACCCAACAGAATAAGTATGGGAATGCGGGCCAGTCCATCAACAGCCCACCAACCCGCCAACTTTTATTTTCTTCTTTTTTTAAAAAATATTTTTTTTCTTTTTTTATTCAATTTTTTATATAAGATTGCATATTTATGTTATTCTCTTTTCAATCCTATCAATAAATCTTCAATACTTTCCTAAAAATAGAAGTTAAATTACTTTTTTTCTTTATAAAAAATGTTGGGATAAAAAAGAAAAAAATATAAAAATAATTTTTTAAAAAATAAAATAAAAGGCGGGTTAGGCGGGCTGGCCGCCAACCCGCGGGCTCAACCCGCCTAACCCTGGGGTTGAGAGTTGCGGGCTGGAATCAACCCCCATCCTGGCGGGATGGATTCTAAAAATAAAATAGTGTTTTTTTATGAAATGAGATAATCTTCTTCATATATTTACCTTGACATATGTAAAAATACTTATCTACTGCTTTTCCAAACGAGCACGTTGAGTGACATAAAAGTCACTTATAAAGGGAAAATCACAAATATGAAACTTATTCATAGCGTTTGGATCGGCGTTATGGTGTCTAGATGCAATTTAAAGTTGCTTCTCACATCATGGTGAAAAAAAAGGAAGAGAAGGAAGAGATATAAAAAAGGAAAAAAAAAAGAATAAGAGGACACAGCCAAGAGGGTATTTAATTTTGAAAAACTCCTGTACATGGACTTAATGATAGGAGAGCAAAATCAAATTTCTATTGATCTGACTCCTAATGTGTGTGTACACACACACACAAGTCTCCATAGTAATGACAAGGACATTGGGCTTAAAGGCCAGGCCCAACTCCCACATCTACCAAACCATTCTATTACAATCATACACCTAATACAAACATACTATCAATGCTCACGGCAAATTTTATTTTTATCTTAAAATTATTATAATCTTTATTACCTCATATTTTTTATATACGAGTTGTTTGACTATTTATAAAAATTAAAGAATTTTTATATTTTTTACATATGCTTGCATTTTTCAAATGTAAATTATATTAAAAGTTATTTCTGACTAGGGATAGAAATAGGTTAGGCCAGACTATGCTTTGATTAAATATGCCTGAGCCTGAAATGAAAACGTTGAGCTTGAGCCTGGGCCTGAGCCTGAATGTAGGCTTTTTTTAGGCTCAGGCCTAAGCCTTCGAAAGGCCTGGTAAGGCCTGAAGCCTTTCTAGAGGCCTACATATAATGTAGACCTCTAAAAAGGCCTCAAAGTAAGCGTTAAGCCTACTATTTTACACCTTTAAAAGGCTTCAAGGTAAGCTTTATTGGATGTAAGTATTTAATATAAAAATTTGGATTTAAAAAATACAAAAAGTGTTATTTGCATCATATAAAAATAATTATATTTATTTTATATATAAACATGCCAACTTAAAGGTTTACATGCCAGGCTTTAAAAAAACGGGCCTGACCTATTTATACAATTAGGCATTTAAATAGACATTCACCTGACCTTTTTAATAAACAGACCAGGTCAAACTAGACCTTAAACAGATCAGACTGTAGATCACCTGATAGAGAATTGGTCTATTCCCACCCGGACCGTTTGCGAATGGTGACTCAAGTTGGGTGGATGGTCGACGCGGCCACCAAAGCTGTCGTGTAGTCGTTGGCCACGTCAGATTCATATGCACGACAGGACGAAATCGTATTAAATGTCGTGTAATTTTGTCCAATAATTGATTCATTGATTAAAGCTGCATCCCATCTACTCTGGAGATGTACTATATATATATATATTCGTATTTGCATCCATGTTCATCTAAACTGTTGATTTTAAATTTTAATAATAGATGGAATTTTTATTTTTTATCTGCCCTTGTTAGCGGTGCTTATCTGGAATACGAAGGACATTATAAGCCTTTTATTATAAAAGTTAATTAATTTTTATTGAAAAGATGAAAAGGTTAAATGCCTATTACTTATTGATTTATAAGTTAGCCAAAATCAATTTAGAGAAAATATAATAAATATTAATACATTTAATGTATTTAACTTATTTCATACTTACAAAAAAATTAACTGACTTTTATATTATAACCCATTGGTCAATGTACAAAAATATCCATAAGTTTTCACCAAAATTGCATAGACAATCATATACTTTTGTTCTGCTCAAAACACTCGTAAACATTTACAATCGAAGTAAAAATATTAGAAATATTAAATATAATCTAAAATTATTACTTTTTTTTAGAACATATGCTATTTTTGCATACATATGTGTAATAATGTTAACTTATATTTAACGTTTATGACATTTTCATTCACGTTTTAAAAGTTTGATAAATATTAATGTACTTTCAAAAAAATACACGGCAATGGATGTTATTCATGCGTCCTTTCGTATTTTAACCCTGTTTTTAACCAAAAATAGAGTAATGTATTTAATTTATGAACACATGTACCCTCCCAACAAAATTAATTATGTCCAAAGTATTGTTCAACGTTAGATATGAACACCTCAAATTCGAACATTTATTCATACTGGTCACTCATAACTTTAATTGTATCAGATCTTAGAAGTACAAGGTGGCTCAATGGTGGGGTACCTTATATTGTGTTTGTTTCCAAAAGTTTATTTACTCACAAAAAGTACGTTGAACGGTGTTTTTCTGTAAAATGAGATAATCCCCTCCACATATTTATCCCGCCTTACGTAAAAGTACTTTTCTACTGCGTTTCCAAACAGACACATTGAGTTATACCAATCTGCGTAGACACGTGCCTATTTACTGTTCATGTATATATATATGTATGTGTGTTAATATAACATTAATATATTATTATGATCTTTTATACCATATTAATTCAAAAATAAAACTGGATTATATATATACAGTCTACATTCAATAATTTAGGGATCCAAATTCATGTTTTCTTTGTTGGGCACGATGCCATATTAAAAGGGGTTTGAAATTGTTGAAAAATATAAAGGCGTCCAAATTAAACTTGACCTTACAAACTTGTCTAGATGCATTTCCCGACGCATTTATTTGGCATTACATGGGTGCATTCGGAAGCTCACGTGAGTAAGATTCTCAATTATTGGTGGAGCAGTTCTAAGAAATCAAACCTAAATTCTTTTTTTTTATTTTCATGTGTTTATAATTCTGATGCTATTTATAATGTTTCACCGTCTTCTGTCTATTTTATTTGTTATTTTTATACAAATTTTATTAGTTTTTTTTCATCTGTATTTGGACTGAAATTAATGGGAGGGATATTTTAGGAAAATGCGATCATAAAATTTTGGTCCATTAATGACAGATACTAACTTAATTTATTTTTATAATTTTTATAAATCTATGACATGGTTTATATATTCAGGATTGGAAAGAATGCAAAGTGCAAACTATTGCTTGTCTGTTCTCGTTTTGTTTAATTGTTTAATCTGTGACGTGAATTAAACTGTTTTTATCTAAAGAATATAAATAATAAATTTTTTAAATCATTAAAAAAATGGGCAAATCATTGAAAAAAATGGGCAAATCATTGAAACCTGCAACTGCTCCTCACAAAATGCTTTTGCCGACAACTGCAAATGCGCGATGTGAAGCAAGGCCGCTCGGGGGGCTCGTCGGGAAGATGAGAAGATCCGACGCGTTGAATACGGTCAAAAGGAAGCAATGCCGCACGATCAATCCGACGGGAAAGAGATGGCCACGTGGATTTCTCCAATCTTTTTCAATATCAGAGGAGGTAAGGTTAGAGCCTTCGGAAGATGCTGCGGAGAAATCAAGAGCTTTTTTGTTTTTGTGTTTGATTTTAAAACTTAAATTTTATTTTAAAATTTTAATTTTATTTAAATATTTATATTTTTCATAAAAGTTATTTTAGAAGTAAAATCTCGATTTAAATTTTAGGTTTTGAAAAGTTAATTTTTTATTAAATCATACCCTATTTTTTAAATAAAATTTTTTTTCCTACTTTTTCTTTATTCTTTTCTATCTACTTTTTATCTAAAACTTGGTAAAAATCAATAAGTTCCATAACACAATCTTTTTAAACATATGTTTTACCTCAGGATCTGAAAAAATTATTCTCAAAAATCTAAATTTTACTTTTAAATCTGTAAAAACTATTTTAAAAATTAATTCAAAAGGTCAATGTAAGGGTGATTCTTGATGGAGAAGAATGTCAAAGAATAAAGGATTGGAGTGACACAACAGTGTAAGTAACGCATGATCTTGTTCAGCTCTGGAACTGGAAGGAATGGACCTTATTGATCAGAGATTTTTTTTTTCTCCCTTGGGTTTTGTCCGGAATCGAAAATTCGAGCCTCATAGTCAAAATCAAATTGACTGTCAGACGCAAATGACAAACAAATCCTGTCTATTATCTTTTATCTTCTGAGAACAAGATTCTATGTCAGCCTCCTTCTTTACACCTCTTTTTTTTAAGGTTTGTTTGAAAACGCAGTAAAAAAGCTTTATCAAACAAGTATTTAATTTGGGTCAATAAGCCTCCTCATGGTAGTCGTCTTGCTTCTCACTGGGCCAGCAATGCTATTTTTTCAAAAAATATCCAGTTTCCCAACCCACATCATTTCTTCGGGGAAATAGAATATTCATTAATTGTGAATTAGAAATAGTTAAAACAAAAACATCGGGTCCATCAATCAACTGAAATTAAAGGGTTAGTAACATGACAGTTGGAATTAAGAGCTACGTCATAGCAACAAGAACGTTTTGAATTGCGTTGATATGTTAGCGTGATGAGCTTACAAACATACACTCTTTTGGATGTGCCACGAAATTGCAGGGAATACCTTATGCTCGATCAATTAACGGTGATAGGGTGTAGTCCTCAATTTTCTTTGTAGTCCTTTATCTCAAGCTTAAGTAATTAAAAAATTGAAATTAATAGGGTAAACGGTTAAAAAACACTTTTATTTAAATTGAGATAAAATTTTCTCACATACTTACCATAAATACTGTAAATCACTTTGAAAACGTGGTTTATCCATTAATCCAAACAGGCACCAAGTCTAGCAGAAAATGTTAGAATTTTTCAATTGAAATAACTAGAGTTCAAATTTCATCTAGAAGATTTGAGCATGTTCAGTGCCTAATAATACCTTAAACATAATTAATTATCTTTAACAAGAGGGTACTTGTGTTTAACAACGAAGAAAACTTTTGGTATAGCAACAAGATTATATTTAATGAAAAAAATTTAATACAACGGATTCAAATTTCAATCCTTGTTAGTTAAAAGAGGTTCACCCTTGCATCAGAATTGTACTTGTACTTGAAGAATAAAACAAAAGCTTATGGTCCTCCCCACATTGCTTTCATTATGGCGTTCCCAAGATGCATCCTTGATGAATTCAAACTATAAAGTGTGTTTGAAAATTTGTTGGGAGAGTAACTTTACGTAAGACGTGGTAAGTATGTGAGAGGAGTTTTATTTTAATCTGTGTGCACGTCAAACCTAAAGAACTTGTACTATAAATATGCACGGAACAATTATTCAAATGAAAGAATATTATAAATTAAAATCACGTATGAATAAACCAAGGTTGTTGAATTTTTTCTTAAAAGCAATACAGTCACCAGAAGTCTTAGACAATTAAAAAAGTATTTCTATGACTTACAAAATTAATCCAAACACTCATCTAATATCTAGTGAGCACAATAAACTTGATATAGATATGTAATAAATATTTTTATACTATAACTTGTCATCACAATTACAGTGATTTCCCCTTCTTCTTTTTTTCCCTGGAGAGTTTTGGTGTGTTGGAGTTGTTGGGACTTTGGATTCAATCCTTCACCTGGGTGATAATGGGCTTGTTTGGAACATTTTCAAAATTCAAACATACGTTCAACAGTGTTTTTCTGTAAAATAAGATAATCTCCTCCACATATTTACCTCGACTTTTGTAAAAGTACTTCTCAACCGCATTCCCAAACCGATACAATAAAATACGGGAGACGGTAAATACTTGAAACAAAAAAGATATCCTTGAAACTTAACTATCGTTTGGAATAATGTTTCCAAAAGTTAAACGACGTTCAACAGCATTTTTCCGTAAAATGAAATAATCTCCTACATATATTTATCTCAATTTCCACCGTACAAGTACTGTAATGAACAAGTCAACAAACCCACTCTCGTATAATAAACTAGAACCATTCTGGCAAATAAAAAACTAGAACCAGCCAAAAGTCAGAGGCATACTTTTAACAAGAGATTACAATCAAATGCTATTATATTAAGTTGTTTAATCATAAGCAACCACGTTTAGAATCGGATGCACTTTTTACCTTTAGGAGCTCGTGTATAAGATTGTCACGCATCCTGTAAAATAAAAGCAGCAGACATTTTATTATCATTTTATATTTATTAAATATTAACCATCCAATCATTTCCCTTTCCATGATCAACATTCAATTTGTCGCCCAAGTTGTTATCATCAACCTTTTTTCTGTAATAATAAAAGATCCAACTTCTCTCTGCAGATCCGAAGTTTAAACTTTATCTTTCCTGACACAGTAGGATCAAGAACTCCAAACTTATAGGTACGAAACTTCAACAGTACTTGGAATAGCATTAAACTTGCACACATTGCTCCTCCGACATCGTAGGACTGGGACAGTAGATCGGAGGACACAAAACCACACATTTTCAACAAGCCCAAGCATCGAGTTCCTAGTCTCAATGCCTTTAAAGTACACACTAAATTCCCAAGTCATACAAACATAATACACAATTGGGTGCATCCATCAGACAGGAGTCTGAACAAATCGTGCAACCCAAAAATGCATGATACTGATACCAGCTAGTTAGGTGATAGGTGTAAACACAGACATAGTCACATAGAACAGCAAAAGCCAAATACAGTAGTACTGCAAAGCTAATTACGAGCCCCCCTTGGTTTCTCAAGCATAGAGTGGAGTTTTCTTGGTAATGGAGGTGGTGCTTCTGGTACGTGGAGACACTGGAGGCCTACTGGTAATCCCAGGGTTAGGGTTTGGCATTTCCACATTGAACGATGGGCATGAAACCCTCGAGCTCATGGAAATTCCTCTGCCATTAGTGTCACCCAGTGACGCTTCTGCATCGTCTTCTCCCCTTGAAGCCATCAGCTTCATCTTCTTGTTGTATGGGTGCTCTGGTTTGGCCAGATCCTGCAGGCTCGTCACGTTAGCCAGTGAAGTGAACGACCGAGACTTCCCCTGGTAATACTTCGAAAGCCCACTTCTAGCAGGGAAAGACAAAAAAAGGCACAAGCTTTCATTAGACAGACGCCAAGAAACATAAACGTTAACCGGATCGAAACGAGTAGGGGACTAGGGGAGAGCTATTACTTGATGGGAAGTTGCAGAAACAGATCAGACATGTCAAGCACAGGGTCGTTGTCGGCCGGAGGAAAATCGGCCAAGGCAGGGGATGAGTACGAAGAAGTAAAATCGTCGAAGGTATCTGAGTCGGTATCCAAGGAAAATACGACGGAGTTTCCGAGCGAAGGAGAATCAGGATGCGGTTCGGTCTCAGAAGCTCCAACAACGGCGATGGTGTTGTTGTCCATCGTCTTTGAATCCATATAGCTCTGAACTCTCTAGTGTGGAATAATGATCTGGTTGGGGGGGGGGGCTATATATATAGATGGAAGTGAACAACCTTAAATGAGGGGCCACCCGAGTTTTGTGCGTGTTAGAGCACAGAACAGGCATATCTTCCATATCCCTGCGCTGGGCCGCTGGGGTGCAAAAGCGAGGCTTTATATTATTATATTGGAATAATTATATAATCAAATAAAAGAGGGTTTGAAAGGTGGCGGGTAAGATTGGCTGGTGGGGGAAGAGAACATTTTATTTTTTTATTTATTAAAAAAGTTTTTAACAGTTTGATATTTCCCATTAAAGAGAAACAGTGAGATTCTGGCCTATCCAGAATTTGATACTGCCGGACTCTCTCTCATCGACGACCTCCAAAACCTGCTGGACTTCAGGCAGTGCCCTCCGTGATGCCTAAAATGTGCTTGCCCAAAGCGCGTGCCCTACTCGCTACCTATATTCCCTCTTCCATATCCATACATAGTAGATATTTTGTAACTACAATATAAGAACACTTTTATACAACCATCCAACTACGGTGGCGCGTGGAATAGGGGCGGCGGCGACAGAAGGAGAGAATAAGCAACAATGGTTGGTGACACATGGGCATCTTCTTTTGAGGGCGGGGTGACAGTGATACAAGTTCCACGCCACTCCCACTATCACTCCCACTTCCGATACACGTCGTACATTGTACAATTGGATATATGACCTCCGCTACCCGACAAAAAACAACCAGTACTAAGAAACAGCTTATCATCATTATTACACATCCCCCCTCCCATGACCATCTCGTTATCGTTTGGGATATTTTAGAAAATGATTTATTTACAAATAAAAATTTATTTAAATAAATACCGTAAAAATAACTTATAATAAAAAGTGAAAAAATTGGATCTCATTAAATAATATATATTTTATATTTTGATAAAAGATAAAATGATAAAAAATTATTAAATATTTCAAGTTACAACTTAACATATATACATAAGTGCAATTTTAAGTGTACCAGATCGTGATTTAGAATTTTTACGTCTAAATCACGACCTGTAATGTTAAGGTTGCCACCTAAAATACATTTTGAATAGAAGGATTTTTTTATTCTTCTCCATATAATGTATTTTAGGTGTTAGAATACATTTTTCTTAAATCAGTTGTCAAATACTTATTTTCTCCTTAAAATGCATTCCTCTCCAAGAATGCATGTATGACCTCCGATCAAAAGGATTTCCCAGGCACACCCTAAATTCATTACAAAAAAATTACTCATGCCTGAAACAATGAATTACATTTACTAGGGATGTTTCACCGTGACTTCCATGTTTGAGTATATTTGAGGAGAAAGAATATTTTCGTTGATCCAATCAAATAATTGTATGAAAGAGAGAAGCCAAAAAGATTGGTGTGTTTCGTCTAGAGGAAGGAGTTTACAGATTTTAAAGTATTTTGTGGATTTCAAAACGATTTTACAAATTTCGAGATGATTTTTATAGATTTCGAGATGATTTTTACAGATTTCGAGATGATTTTATCTTAACTTGTATACCGATAGGGAAACGGTGTTCCCAAACAATTGGAAAACTGTCAACAAAATTGTGTATGTTTAGAAAGTTATCAAAAGAAAGGAGTTTAAGGATTCCGATAAGAATTTACAGATTTTAAAATATTTTTTACGGATTTTGAGATTTTTTTACTTGTGTACACCTTTGGGGTAAATATTTCCCAAACATGAACATTAATTGTGTGTATTTGGGAAGCCCGTTGGGAGAAATGAGTTTACAGATTTTGAGGTATTTTGTGGATTTCAAGATGGTTTTATGGATTTCGAGATGGTTTTAATGAATTTCGAGATGGTTTTTACAGATTTTGAGATAGTTTTACATTGGAATGTGTGCACCATTTTAGAAACGGTGTTCCCAAACAAGCACGCCCTCCCCAAAAGCCATTCCTGCGCTTACCGAAATAAAATTCCTCTCACATATTTATCTCGGAATCTGTATCCGTTTTCCAACAGACTATTCAAACAAGCTCACGATCGTTGGTCAGAATGTATTTCAAAAAATGATTTTTATTCCTAATACATTTTTGATATGATGTATTGTATCAAAATATATTCCTATAAGAAAGACGTTTTGCTACTAATGCATTTTAAAAAAGAAGTTGTTAAGCATTGAAATCTACGGGTTAATAAATTTTTGTATTCAAAATATATTTTAAATATTTGAAAGGAATTAATGTTGAATTTTAGGATGTAAATATAATAATAGTGTAATGCCTTGGATTTATGTTCATTGGGGTTGACGAATGAGAGTGTAAAGGATGGTGATGGCGATGGGGGTGGAGGGTGTCCTAGAATGGCGAGACAGGGAGGGAGGGTGGGGAAGGCTAATGACTAATGTGAGAGAGAGAGAGAGAGAAGTGAAAGGGTACGTAGTGTCCACACATGTCCCTTCAGGCTTGAGGAGGCTGCTTTTTTACTGAGCTCTTCACGCTGCCACACACATCTTGTCACCACTTCACCTCCCATCCCTCTTTTCTGAACCCTACCCTTCACGTATCGCCCTCCCATTGGCCGCCCCACCTCCTCTTTCAATGCTTTCACCTTCCCCCGCCCTCCATCATCTTCAAAGCGGAATGACCAAGGGGATTGGATTATAGGTTTCCAGAGAAAACTAGTTGGGGTCACAATTACAGGGGCAGAGATTCTGGCTATTCAAACAGGTTTGGAGCTCTGCCAACATATGCAGATTAACGACATCCAAGTTTTCTCTGATTCCTTAGAAGCAGTTAATATTTTGCTGAGGGATAGTGGACCAAATCATCACCTACGACATGAGATCGAAGCTACTCGTCACCTGCTCTATGGTAACTGGAATGTAGAGTTGTTTCAGAGTAATAGAGAAGTTTTGAGATGTGCTGATATTATAGCGAGAGAGGCCCATGAGGGGAGTGCAACCTTTTGTATTCTTAATGAAGCTCCTTTAAGTTGTAGGGAGTATATTCTCCTGGAGAAAACTTTTGTAGGAGGGAACAACCCTCCACCTATTTTGTAACCTCCTCAAGCTTTTGCTTGCCTTTTTTAATTAAAAAAAAAATAATTTCCAGGGATCGACGTAAAATCTAGCTTTTTCATTAGTATATTTTAGAATTTCTTACAAATTTTAATGTAAATTTAAATT
This sequence comes from Vachellia pachyceras, assembly GCA_025593235.1. Lineage (NCBI taxonomy): Eukaryota > Viridiplantae > Streptophyta > Magnoliopsida > Fabales > Fabaceae > Vachellia > Vachellia pachyceras. The sequence continues at coordinate 17,699 of JANTPZ010138102.1, forward strand.
TTAAAAAGACGATTGTGTTTAGAAAGATATACCGAAGATCGTTTTTATGAATTTTTATGGTATGTTTGGTATGGTGAAATTGAAAATGAAATTCATTTTCTATGCTTGGTAGGGTGGAATTGAGGGTGGAAATGGAAATGAAATTCAAAATGGGTAGAACTGAATTTCATAATGTAACCCATGAAATTGATTTTTTGATCCCCTTTTTTCTATATTTATATTTATTTCCATCTCCATCTTCATTTCCACCAAAATCAATTCCAGCATACCAAACGAGCCATTAGGAAAAAATAACGCCTACACGAGCCCCTAATCACCCTCAAAACACATTTTTTTTCAGTTCTGTTCCTCGTTTTTTTTAATTTGATGCAATCTCATCCATTCCTTTAACCAATTCTTTTAGATAAAGTTAATATTTTAATCCCCACCTTTTAATTTACATGTATTTTTAAACTGATAAAAAATGAGTTTCCAAGTACCCTTAACCAGTTTTTCATAAAGATTTCAAAAATTAACTTTATTTGCATTAATTTATTGATTTAGAGTCAGAAAATTTCCATATTTTTCTAAGGTTAGATCAGAGTTAAAAGAATGAAATTTTTTTATAGTATTGTAATTTCATGGAAACAACCTTTATGACTCAATTATTCATTAAGATATCATAAATTAAATTATTTTTTTAAAATTCATCTAGTTGGGATATAAATGTCACATCCATTCACAATTCATCCATAAAAATACAAAATTATATTTTGGAAAAAAAATATGGTTTTTTAGTCGAATGGATTAATTTTAAAAAATTAATTTAATTTCTATAATCCTCCTTAAAAATTAAGTCATAGAAATTGCTTTCATGAAATTTTGATGCAATAAAAAATGTTCAATCTTCTGACTCTAAACTAACAATGAAAAAGAATGTGACCATTTTTAGCCATAAAAGAAGATGCGGCCTTCATGACGCTAAATGGATAAATTATTGAAAATAAACTTAATTTCTAAAGTTTTAATACAAAAATATTGAAGGGATATGGAAGCTCTTTTTTATTAGTTTCATAGTTTGAAAGACTAAATTATAAATAAGCTAAAGTTTGAGAATTAAAAAATTAATTTTTCCTAAAAAAATGAACTAAAAGTTAAGGGACGAATGAAATTGTACTTAGAAATGAAATTGCATAAAAAACATAAGATGTTGGGTGTATATAAGAAATGAGAGTATGGTTATGTTTGTTATTTTACCCTTATTTTATTTACATGTCAAAAACAAAAGGATAAAATTATGATTTACTGTTGAATCATCAAAGACAGAAACTTCATTTCATTTTTTAGTACTGCTTTTTGTGCTTGTTTCCAAAACCCCGTGGCACATAAAAGGGAAATTATTACTCATATGTATAACCAAACACAAACACAAGATAAAGAATGTTGTTTATAAATAGGGCTGGAAGATCATTTTTTTCTCTTTTTTAAAACCTCGTAAAATTGATTTTTTTTTTTAATGGATTCAATGAAATAAGTGTTTTTTTTATTTCATTGAATAAAATGAAACGACTTATTCTATGAAGCAAATGGAGTATATGTAAAGAACAAAGATTCAACAAGCGGGTTAACGTACAACAGTACTTGACTATAGAGTTTGTTTGGAAATCAGGTTTAAAAGTTAGGTTTCATAGAATCTGAGATAAAAATGAGGTTTCATAGAATCCGAAAAGTGATTTATGTTTGGGAAGTTATAGATTTTACGGATTCCGAGGCAAAAAAGTGGATAGGAAAGAGGAAAGTAAGAAAGAGAAAGAGATAAAAAGTAGGAAAGATAAAAGAGGAAAAAGTAGGAAAGAGAAAACCTAGATTTCAAAAAATTGAAACCAAACGAGCCCATAAAGTATATACATATTAAGGATGGACGGAACTAGGTACATTTGTGCGGGTTATTCGCACGCCTTAACTTTAAGAAAATTAGGTATATATTAGTACTATGTGATTTATTTTACATTCATCAATTTGTTAATTTTGAACATACTAAATTTTTGTTTAAATTTTTTTTAAAATATATTAAGAACAAATCCCATTTACTTTAAACTTTTGAGTCATGGTCCTTAATCCATCACTGACTAAAAAGTAATGTGCTCAAAAAATAAAAGAAGAGAAAAAAAATATGGGGCAAAAAAATGTAATGTTGAAGATACCTTTGCTTCTAATGACATAAAGTGCACGTGAGAACCAATTAGGATGCATGTACCGAATCCCCAACGTATCCTAACCTCATTGGCTCATCCTCCACATCTTCCTGTTCATTTCTCATTTATCTGTTTTTTCCCATTACAACCAAAGATAAAACTCATAATCTATCATCTATAAAGAATTTTAGGAAATTTACTGTTTGGTCCCATATAGTGAAGATATTTAGTAAATGGTTCTAAATTTTAAAATATTTAAAAAATGGTCCCATTGACAACACGAGTCAATGCAGCATATGGTGTTATCACCTGACAACACCTGATAACACCATACGCTGTTGTCAATGGGACCATTTTTTAAATATTTTAAAATTTGGGACAATTTGATAAATAAGTCCCTTACGTGGGACCAAACAATAAATTTCCCAAGAATTTTTATTGGCTGTGTTTGGAGGAGTTTCTGAACTCTCCAAAAGCACGTTCAACAGTGTTTTTTCACAAAACGAGAAAATCTCATCCACATATTTACCTCGACTTACTTAAAAATACTTCTCTATCACGTTACCAAACGAAATCTGTGGGCAGAAAAAAAAAAGAATTTTCATATCACTCCTGTTCTAGATACTATAACATCATCTGTGATGCTGCTAATCTAGGCAGTCACTAGCTAATGGTCTTTATTGATCTTTGAAAAGTCTGAACGTTCCAGATTTTACCGACACACATTAGTTTTCCACACACTCATTACTCGTCCACCGTTTTATCTCCCAACCATTTATCCCCAGACATCAATAAAATCTGGGAGGACTGTGTAGGTTAAGATGGAGCTCTGTTGGTGGAACTCGCTCTTGCTGCTGTTGGGTGGTTGCCATTATGGCTCCATTTTTTAACTGTTGAGTCCTTAATAACAATTATTATGTCTCCTTCTTCCTGATTTCATGCCCCCCTTTTTCTGCGGTAATGCTAAGCCCATCCTCGTTATGACATTATCCTATAATGCACCACCTCAACATTTTGTTTCCTCGTTTTTTATCAGTCTCTGATCTTTCATCAAACTAAACATATTATTCTTCACCTGACTAACGCCACCTTTTCCTGTTTACTTCGACCTCTACCATGTTTGGCACCACTTGCATTAAAAAGGGGAGAATTTCATCTGAGTCCCTTGCATTGGACTTAATTTTTTCACTTGCAATAGATTAAGCTGGATGAAAGTTGACGGAAATAACTGTTGCTGTTGAAGTGAAAAGCAAATCCAAACGACAATTTTCAAGTTCAAGTTTGCATTCTAATGTGCCATTAGTTTTGCAATGAGACCCAAGAGATAATGAGCATCTGTTATTTTGTTATGCTTGATTCCGGAGACGGGGTTGGTGCACTCGGGAGAAGATGCACGAACACTTGTAATTTTCTGCATTAGAATGTAAATTCTCACATGGACATATTTGTATTGTGTAATACTTAGTTATTAGAGTGCATGCATGCATTTGTAAACAAACCTTAAATTTTCATTAGGACTTGCTTTTTTTTTAGTAGCCACGATTTTTGTCAACTTCCCTCCCAATTTATTTTCACCATGAGCAGAAAAGACTGAACTTAAATTTCATAATATTTAGGACTGATAGCAATGACTAGAATAAAATCCATATCACATATTTATCTTGTACAAAATCACTTAAAATCAACAAACTGTCTCATATCCTTCAAATAAAATTTAATGATAGTTTAATATATTTATTATATCAAGAGTGGGAGAAATTAGTGCATATCATCCAGAGTCCGTCAAAAAGCATCAAATTTATGACAAGTCAGGGAACTTACAGTCATGAACAAAAGATACTTGGCTCGGTAGGTTGGAATTGATTTTAATGGAGATCAAGATGGAGATGGAAATTGATATAAATATAGGAAAAAATGAGAGGTCCAAAAATCAATTCTATAGGTTACATCATGGAATTCATTTATACCCGTTTTGAATTTCATTTCCATTTTCATTTCCAAGTCCACCATACCAAACATAGGAAATGAATTTAATTTTCAATTCTACCTCCCAGTTCCACTATACCAAACATAGCATTAATTATTCCACTTTTGCAGAAAGTATGCAGCACAAGATAACTGTAGCCAACATTGACAAGGCACACGCAAGCAAGCAAACTGCTGCGGAAAAGCATTTATGCCCTGTTTGTTATAATGAAATTGATTTTGATAGAAATGAAAATGGATATGGAGGTGGAAATGGATATGGAAATGTGTTTTAAAATTACGTTTGGTATGCCATGGAAATGAGGATGGAATCCATGTTTTTGTTTTTTATTTGAATGGTGATTTTTTTTGGAAATGTAACCAAAAAAATTATTTTACCCTTGATCAAATTATAAACTTAGCTCCATAAGGGTATTTTTGTCCAAAATATGTTGGCTTCATGGAATTGAGATGAATTCCATAGGTTGAGGTGTTGAATTGAAAATAAGTGTTTTGGTGGAATTGAATTCCACATGGATTTACAATTCCATCAAACCAAACATGTCAATCTCATGGAATTAAATTTCAATTCCAATTCCATACTTCCATTTCCACCATATCAAACAATGCATTAGTAAATGCGATGAGAAGGAAAAGCAAAATGATTTTTGTACCATTTGTGCATATCTTTTTAATTTGGGCCATCCATAATGAGAACCCAAAGTACCCGAAGTTGGGCTTGATATGTCCGTCCAGCCCACTCAATTGTTCCAAGCGTACGTGGCATCCACCTAACATTACCGTTAGCCACGTCATTAATGAACTGACCAATTAATAATTAATAATTATAATCTCGACTTTAAAACCTATGTTAGATTCCGCTCCGCACGTATTTTAGAATCTTCGAATAGGCAGATACATGTTTGCACAAAAAAAAAGATATGTAGATACGGGTCCATGCATTAGGGATGGAGTTTTGAAAATCATAAATTTCGCATCATTAAATTTTTAATGATCCATGTTATTCTTTGTTCGAATGTGCTGGGACCCAACTCGCCTTATTAAGACTAATTTTATAATAATATATCAACTCTATTTTTTAATATTAGATTTGATTGACTTTTTTTAACATATCAGAAAAGCTAATTAATTGGTATATTTATCAATTTTCTTCAAATTGATTTGTATGACTTATGAACCAATATATTTAATTCAATCATATACATAAGTATTTCAAAGTATATTTTATGATTAAATAAATTATGTAGCTTTTTAAACCTTAAAAAATAAATTGATTCTTATATTAAAGGATATAGGTGGTACCATATTTAATGAGTTTTTCATGTTGCTTAATAATTCGCATTTTAAAAATATAGTATTTAATTGAGGGTTTGTTTGGTAGAAAAAAAAAATTAGACAAGATCAAGCGTACTATTTGACGTGTTTTTTCACAACTATTTTATTATTTATTATATTAAAAATAAAAGTAAAATAAATTAATAAATGTGGATTAATCCAATGTTAGTGACTCTATTATAATATATTTTACGGAGTTGGTTATATTTATTTGATTATTTTATTTCAATGTATATAATTAATTTATGCATTATACTTATAGTTTTTTTATGCACCGTTCGATCTAAGTGAAAGGTAAACCAGTTACAATTAGATCTCAATGTAACGGAAACAGGGGAGGGTCTTAATGGAAAGGCACGCTTTGGAGGGAGTCGGGTCGGAAAGGGGGGGCACCATCATGGAATGGGTCCCTTTCCGGTGCACATGTTTTCAGTCAACCATGCATGGTCAACCAGTTCTCCCATTAGTTCCATTAAGATTTTTTTTTTTGACCTGAGTTCCATTAAGATTCCACTTCGTATATTTTCCTTTCTTTTTTTAAAAAATTAGGAGTTGGTCATACTTGTCAGTTCATTTGTGAAATAAAGCCTTTTTTTTATTTAACTATTACTTTTTCATGGTCATAAAAATATTTCTATACACTTTAATTTTTTTTTTGGTCGAAATATCTATACACTTTAATTAAACTATATTATTTCAACCATGACTGGGCTACCTCCTGATTAAGATGCTGCTATTTAACATGCCACATTCCCTACATTGAGATATTGCTTCAAGATTAAAATAAAACTTGTTTTGTATCATGAATTTCATATTTTTCCTTCATACATCATATTGACGTATTAAAATAAAATATTTTTAGTTTTTTTAAAAATAACGATCATTACAATAAAAGCGAAGCCTTAAGGCTTGCAACAAATCGGGTAGAAGAAAAGGAAGTGACGGGCGATATGGAGCTTGAAGCATGGAGGAAGGGAGGCCTACCCATCTGCCTTGGAAATGGGTGGCTTCTTGGCCTTAATGGCATTCAATGCTCTCAACTGTCTCCCCCAACCCTTCAGGCCACTATTCAACCTCTCTTTTATTTACCTCCTTGCCCCACTCTTCCTATACTCGTCATCGTCATAATCATCTTCCTCCTCAAGTGATCATCTTCATCATTCATCATCTTCCTCTTCACTGCTCAACATGGAGAAAGGAAGTGTAGCTGCAGTTGCAGCCCCTGGACCTGTTAGAGCTGAGGACGAACATGGAAGTTCCTTTGCCCTTCGCAATTCTGAGACCTTCCTTCGTCTCCTTCCCATAGGCCTCTCGGTTGCAGCCCTTGTCCTCATGCTTAACAACTCTCAAGCCAATGACTATGGATCTCTTGCTTACACCGACCTTGCAGCCTTCAGGGTTCTTCATCTCCTCTATCTACTTTCTCCAGTGCCTTTTCATCTTCTTTCACATCAACTGTTTATCACAACATCAGAATCTTCTGATTCACATCTTACATGCCATTCCCATCATTTGAAATGTCTGCGTGATAGTAATACATAATTAGTAGCATCCAACATAGTGCCCACCCTGACCTGAGTGGATATTAGATACTACTGCCGTACAAATTTTGCAGATTCACGTCGTTTGTTAGGTTTTGGCTTCTTTTAGTCTATGTGAAACACCAATCATGAGAAATTGCGACAGTAGTAAAATGGGATTTTAATTTGCTTGATCTTTGGAGACAGTCTAAAAATTCAGGACTCTCAACATGGACATATAGAAGCCCCTGCGTCATTACAAAGAGAATATCATAACTTCTGGTTTTTTTAACTTAATTTCTTGAAATCTAGATGAGAAAATATACTATGATGATGAAACAAGCTTCTTCCTTTGGCATCGCGTAGGTATTTGGTGCATGCCAATGGCATTTGTGCAGGTTACTCACTCCTTTCAGCAGCCATCGTTGCTATGCCTCGCCCTTCCACCATGTCCCGAGCTTGGACTTTCTTTATGCTTGACCAGGTCATTTCATCTCTTCCTTTCGCTCTCCTTACTTGGATATGGACATCTTTCATTTTACACCTGAATTACCCCATGTGAAGGGACTAAATTAGAGTATTACCAACTGATCATATCAGACATGTTCAACACTTGTAATTGCTTTTGAATAGTCTTTCGTTCTTTATACACACACATCAGCATATATACTTGTCAATAAGGGTGTATAAAAAGTGAAATTGAATGTGTTGGTATAGGTGCTTGCTTACATAATTCTGGGTGCTGGGTCGGTGTCAACGGAGGCTCTATACCTGGCGGAGAAGGGGAACACTGCCACAATGTGGGGCTCAGCTTGTGGGTCTTTTGGCAGGTTTTGTCACAAGGCCACGGCATCGGTCGCCATCACCTTCTTAGTTGTGGTTTGCTATGTGCTGCTTTCCCTCATCTCCTCCTACAAGCTCTTCAGCAAGTTTGATGCTCCAGCAACCGACCCTACTGCCGCCACCACCAAAGCCATTGACATCCCTGCATTCCATGCTTGACACAGCACTTGTGTAGTAACCTGTACTCTAGACTCTGAATATCTCGTGCTGCTGAATTTTTAGTATAAGAAGACTTGTGTTTGTAACCAAAGATATTCCCACTTCAGTACAATATAAGCTAGTTTCAAATACCTTGCTTCTGGACTGAAAAAATAAAGTGAAAGAGAAAATATCTCACTTCTGTTACCTGCCATAAATAAGATGAACACTGTTCTACCTCTCAACATCATAAGTTTGTGTTATCGCCCAGAAAAGAGGATTTTTTAGAGTGTTTGATACTATTGTGTCTTATTTGAACATTATCCCAGCCCAAAATAGGTAACTAGCAATCTTTCTACGTTGGCACAGATTCTACTTCAACAATCATAATCCATTTGATTTTTCATTTTAAGTGCAGCATACATCATGATTTTGAAGTCATGACCATTCTGTCATTATGGGTATCGTCACCATAGCTGTACTAACTTGGATGAGAACAAACGCAAGTTAGCCACCATCTTAGTTTAAGACTTTTAATTCCCCAACCAGTTGGACAAAGCTTTGCTTTTGTTGTTGAATCAGTGAGAATCGACAGCTTAGAGCTTCTTATAGAAGAAGAGTCGGTCCAGGATTATCAATGATCCATTCAACAGAAATAATCACTAAACGATCAAACATACAAATCTTCATCCAGTATAAAAACAGACAGGGATTAAAGATGAGAAATTGAAGTGCAACAACATATGTATTTCCAATCGTTAAGATCACAAAGTACAAAGACCAATATTCAATGATCCACTGGACTGAGACTCCAGCTAGTTCTAATAGAGATCCAGAGACCACTAAGATCAGAACCCCTATCTTATTCACTGTCCAGTGGAATTAAATTATCACTAGACATTGTACTATTGTAGGATTACATAACAAAGTCGAAAACAGAAAAGAGGGGGGGGGTAGAAGAACATGGCAAAGAAACGAACTACAAAATCTAAGATTGCAATCAGGAGCTAGCAGACTGCAGAAGGAGGCTGCACCCAAACGATATTGTGCAAAACATTAGAGGGAAAATTACCAACATCGAATATCCCCTGCAAGAAGATACATCCATTAGATTACAAAGAGGTGAAATTAAACGAACCAAACAGCTGTAATTAAATATAGATTTAATCTGAGGCGTTTTTTTTAGCAAAGCCAGGAAAAAATTGAAAAGATAAGAGGGAGCGAACCCGATCTTGAGCCGGTTTTCAGGCACGCCGGTGGAATAGCCAGTGAAATAGAAATATCGAGTAACGATGTAGACAACTCCAAGCGCAGCACAAATGCAGGGATGCTTCAGCCCACCGAGAATCATTAGCATGAAGAACATAGGCATCATTTCCAGCGAATTTTGGTGCCCTCTCTACAGTCAGCGACCCAAAAAAAAAAAAAGAATCAATGAAAAATCAAAGCATAACAAACCCCAAAAAAAAATCCATGGATTGCGATCGAAATGAGACCTGAACGCAGTTGAAGAGCTTAGCATCTTTGTTTTCAGATTCTGAAGCATAAAGGGTGGGATAAGACACTTTATACCTGCGAAGAATTTGTACAAGCACCTTGTAAGCAAATTACCATGTAAAAACAGAGAAACTAAAAAGGATGAATTGAATGGGTAGATACTTCTTGCGAGCTTTGGCCACTTGAACTGCCATGTAGAAATTGAGAAAGCAGTAGAGAACGAGGACGATAGCCACATAGCCATATTCTTTCGGAAGCAATTCCAGTAAGTTAGCCATTGTTCGGTCGAATGGAAGATTGCAGGGCGAATCAGATAGCGGAGAGAATGGTGGGAAAATGAAAGGAGCAGCTATATCTTCTTTTGTATTCAGACTCAAAAGTCAAAACCACATAGCCCCGATCGGTTGACAAGGTTATTCGAGAGGCTGCGTTTCTGGTCGCTTACGCGGCTTCTTCTTCTCCAAGCCAAAGGCTGACTCGGACAATTTCGTCTCATAAAAATTATACTTTTCCTTATTAGTCCACGAAATACCACTCATGGCTATTATAAATCCTTAGTTATATTATTAAACAACTTCAATTACACGTTGTCATCCACTGTAATTTTAAAATATTATCATTAAATTTTAAATTTATATAAAAAATAGAACAACATGGTTACTTAAAGGCTTGTTTGCATCCTCTGAAACTTAAAATTTAAGTTTGATTTTAAAATCTAGTTTTGTTCAAACACAAAATTTTCAGAAAAATTATTTTGGTTACAAAACCTCAGTTTGAAACCTAAGTTTTCTCTTTTATAAAGGGGGTGTTTGAGAAAGCTTCTCAACACCCCAAAAACACATTCAACAGTGTTTTTCCGTAAAACGAGATAATCTCATTCACACATTTACGAGATAATCTCGTAAATGGTAAAAGTACTTCTCCACCGCTTTACCAAACGGACCCAATTTCCTCTTTTCCCTACTTTTCATCTTTCCTCTTTCCTACTTTTTTCCTTCTTTCTTTTTCCTATTTCCTATTTTTTCCCTTCTTTCTTTTTCCTATTTCCTATTTTTTCCCTTCTTTCTCTTTCCTATTTCCTACTTTTCATTCTTTCTCTTTCCTCTTTTCTACTAACTTTTTGCCTCGGAATCCGTAAAAGCTAATAACTTCCCAAACATAAATTACTTTTCAAAACCTAGATTTTGCCTCGAAATCTTTAAAAGCTATTTTCCAAAATATATTCTTCAAAACTTAGGTTTTGCCTCGAAATCTGTAAAAGTTATTTTCAAAATAGCTTCCAAATAAGGGCTTGTTTGCCATCACTTCCTGAAACTTAGGTTTGGTTTCAAAATCTAGGTTTTAACCCAAAACCTAGGTTTTATCCAAGTATAAATTTTTTTCTGAAAAGCTACTTTGATTACCTTGGTTTTAAACCTAGGTTTCCTATTTACTACTTTTTCCTCTATCATACTTTATCCTTCACTCTCTTTCATCTTTCCTCTTTCATACTTTTTCTTTCTTCTCTTTCATACTTTTCATTCTTTCTCCTTCCTCTTTCCTACCCACTTTTTTTGCTCGAAATCCGTAAAAGCCAATGTGTTTGTTTGGAAACACTTAACTCTCACTCAAAAGCACGTTCAACAGTGTTTTTCCGTAAAACGAGACAATCTTCTCCACATATTTTTCTCAGATTGCGTAAAAGTACTTCTCTACCGCTTTCTCAAACGAACCATAACTTCCTAAACATAAATCACTTTTCAAAACATAGGTTTTGCCTCGAAATCTATAAAAGCTATTTTTTAAAATCTATTCTCTAAAATCTAAATTTTACCTTAAAATTTGTAAAAGTTATTTTTTAAATAGTTTCCAAACAAGTTGTAAGATAGAGATCTAACTAAATATTTTGGTGAACACAAATTATAACTTACATATATATATATATCTATGTATGTATGACCAATCTTAACGCTACCTCTCTACTAAGCCCAATGCTTAATTAATGAGCAGAGCCCAATGGCCAATACCAATTGACCAAGTAAGTTGATGACTTTTCATGAGAAGAGATTTGAATCGTCCTCAACCTAAAGGCTAAGCATTTATGGGTGAAATGTTAATATGAGACCAATTAACATGAAAGTCATTGCGAATTGCAAGGACTCTTATCCTATAAGAAAACCGAAGTGGTAAGTCTCATGAAAAAAAAGTACTAAAAGCAAACTTCCTAAAGCAGATTGATGGGAAGAAGCAAACTTCTTAACCTATAAGAAAACCGGAGTAATATTTTCTGGTATGACTATCGCTGAGTAATTTGTCCATTGTGTTTTGATGGTATGTTTGAGAAGATTGGGCGATTTTAAGAATATATTAAATTGTTTTCCAACTTGATTGATGCCCTGTGTTTTCAAAATGGAGGAGTTGTAAGTGTTATTAAAAGATAGAGGTCATGTTTGGTAACCATGGACTTATTTTCATAAGCACGTTTAACAGTACTTTTCCGTAAAACGAGACAATCTCCTCCACATATTTGCCTCGGCTTATGTGAATAAACACTTATAAGTGGTTTATGGCAGTTTGCCAAACGGGTCCAGAATATGATATGGAAGTTTGAATACCTTACTTATCCCATAAATTGCATTTTTAAATACAGATGAATTTGTATTTGAATTTTAGATAACTCAAAGGCTATTTTCAGTTTGCTTGAATGGCATTAAAAAAATTTAAATTTTAATATTGCTTTAAAATGACTAAATTTAATTGATTGTTTGTAATTATATGGGGACAACCAAGAGTCTTGTCGAAGGTCAAGCGCATGCCCAAGGCGTCAAAAAGTTAAGAATATGATTGTATCCTCGTAACATGCAAACTATAATCATATTCCACTTCACCATCTCATCACCCTTCACCTTTTCTCACAGTTATCTTGTCCTACTTTTTCTTTTTTGCTTTAATTGTTTTTTCCTTTAAAATTTTAACATTGCGTAGGATACATACAAAATACAATTTCTTCCTACCAATATACATGACCATGCCGAGAAAATACAAATAAACACTTACTTTTTTGTTATAAATATAAGTATTCAGAAATAACTTGGTTTGAGACATAGATATTGGGCACATTCCGTTTAGAAAAGTCAAAAACACATTTAACAGTATTTTTCCGTAAAATGAGATAATCTCCTCCACATATTTACCTTGACTTACGTAAAAACACTTATCCACCGCGTCATCATTTGGAGTGAGATAAAGTTAAGGGGGAAGGAATATTAGAAGCCAAATATTAAATATTTTCACTGTTTTGGAGACTTTTTCTTTCTAGTATTATTTCCCCTCCTGTTTACTTCTCACGTTTCCCTTCACTTGAATAAGAGATAAATGTGAGCATTTGGTTAAATTGACCTGGAGTCAACTGACGTGTTTCTTCACCTCTCCTTTGGATTCTTTGGTTAAATTGACTCGGAGTCAACAACTCATTACACTGACTTCAATTAGCTCCGTTTGGTAAACCCGTTGGCACAACAGGTGCACTTACCAAGACATTTTTCCTCTCACATAAACTACCTCGGAATCTGTGTCCGTTCTCCCAACGGGCTATTCAAACGGATCAATGGAATCTCATTTTTTTGGTTAAATAGGAAAAATTACAATTACTTTAAAATAAAGCCTCGAACTTTAAAAACCTGAAGAGATTATTAGCTTTGTAATACACTAACCAAATAAACATTAAACTGACCCTTCCGCATCCTTCCCATAACGTGACCGTCCATGTCCATTTAAGATTTTACTTTCACTCTTTTTTTGATCTCTGATTGATTGATTGAGGCCCTGAGAATCGTCCTCTTTTCCACAAACTATTAATTAGTTTCTTCAGAGGCAAGTTCTTTGTATCTGTACGTACCTGTGTTTCGGAATTGGAATTTCCACTACAAAAAGCATACACAAGTTTTGGAGTCACCACTTTGTGTTGTTTTTTCTGTTCACAGAGATTTCCTCCGAGCTAAGAACGAATCGACAGCATTGTCCAAATGGAGAACAGGACTTACAGTGCAAAAGGAGAAGAACTGGCAAGCTTGGTGGAAATTGTATTTTCGTGGACTCTAAAAGATGTTCTCAGCAATGATCTCTGCAAACACAAGGTTCCTTTATTCCCCCCTTCTATTTAACTTAAGAACTGGTTAACGTTGTTATTTTATGCTAATGGCACTCTCATACCATATTCTTTGTCTCTCTCTCTCTCTCTCTCAGGTGAGGAAGATCCCAGAGACATTCTCATCGATGACGGAATACAAGGAATCGTTTATTCCTTCTCTGATAGAGGAAACACGCAGCGATCTTTCTTCAAGCTTGAAAGGAGTGTCAGGTGCTCCTATCTGTGAAATCGTGTCAGTAGAATCAGAAATAACTTCAAAGGTCTTCAAATCATCAAAGGAGTATCATATTAGAGTGAAGAATCTTACTGATGATGAAGCGAAAGGCACTATTTCACCCTACGAACCTCAGGCTGGAGATCTCATTGCCTTCACAGACGTAAGGCCAAAGGGCATAAATGACTTGAACAAGCCCACCAAATACTACCATATTGCCTATGTTCATATCACAAAAGATGAGAGTTCTGGTAAGATTCCTATACTGTCATCAAAGTTCATGGACATGGAACCAGGTGCGAGGATCAAGCAGAACCAAAAGCTATATGCTGTCTACCTTTTGAACATGACCACCTATGTTCGTATCTGGAAAGCTTTGAACTCCGAGCTTCAGGGATCTAACATGGACATCATTCGGAAACTGCTACGAGCAGATTCAACTGTAAGAACCACTTATTCATTTTCCACAATAAGCTTCCCAGTAGTTTAAAAGCATACCAGTTGTAATTCTACTTACTTTGCTCTGTATGTTACAGAATGGAGGAGACTGTAATATTTGCTTTTCTGGAGAAAATCGTAATGTAGATTCAACTACACAAAGCACAATCAGATCTCAGAATCTAAATGAGTCCCAGAAAGATGCAGTTGCAAGCTGTGTGGCTTTGAGGGGATGTTCTCATAATAACAGTGTCAAACTCATATGGGGCCCACCAGGAACTGGCAAAACAAAGACTGTTGCTTCCTTGTTATATACCCTTCTCAAACTGAAAACCAGGACTTTGACATGTGCTCCAACTAACACAGCAGTGTTGGAAGTAGCAGCTAGGTTGCAGAGCATAGTTAAAGATTCACAACTTGAGTATGAACACACCTATGGTTTTGGTGACATAGTGCTATTTGGCAACAGGTCTCGTATGAAAGTCGAAGGTCATCAAAGCCTTCGCGATGTCTTTCTTGATCATCGTGTTGACAAACTTTTGATGTGTTTTGCTCCACTCACTGGGTGGAAACGTTGCTTGGAATCAATGACCAAGTTGCTTGAAGACCCTCAAACTCAGTACCGTTTACATCTGATCAGTGCACATGATGATGAGGAAGATGATCTCATGTCATTAGTAGAATTTGCTAAGAAAAAAATCAGCAATATCGAAGAGTTATGTTTCTTGCACAATCTAATGAAGAATAATGCCGCTGATGCTGATGATGATGATGGATGAGGCTCTTACATTAGAGCAATTTGTGAAAGACTACTATAGTGGTATTGAAGAACAATACAATTCATATGAGCATGATAAAAGAAACAAAGTCATGACATTAGAGCAATTTGTGAAGAAGAGATTCAGTTCCGATAAGGAGGAGCTCCAGTCCTGCATGGAAACCTTATACACACACTTACCAACATCACTCATTTCACTTGAGGCTGTGAAGAGCATGTTAAGAGCTTTGGATTTGCTAAATTCTATCGAAAGATTCATTCTGTGCCGAACCGATCGAGTTGGAGAAAGCATCGGTGATGATAATATCTTTGGAAGCTCGAGCTTTGCAAGACAAGAGTGCCTTGACATACTAAGGTCACTTTCTCAATCAATTTCTCTCCCACACATTACAGAAAGATACGTCTTAGCAAATTTTTGCTTGTCAAATGCATGCCTTGTTTTCTGCACAGCATCAAGTTCTATAAGATTGAACACGGAAGGAATGGCACCTCTGCAACTTCTAGTAATTGATGAGGCAGCTCAACTCAAAGAATGTGAATCAGCGATCCCAATGCAAGTGCCAGGCCTACAGCATGCTATTCTAATAGGTGATGAGAGGCAGCTCCCGGCATTGGTTAAAAGCGAGGTACTTGATATTATAACATATAATGTTGAAGAAAGTCCTATTGAAGATTAAGTTATTATGATAGAAAAACAAGCCCAACATATACCTATATCTCGAAAATCCAATCTAATACTTGAGCTTTCCATTCTTAATGAATTTGGCAACATATACCTTAGGGCTCGTTTGGCAGAGAGGTTTTGAAACCTAGGTTTCAAAACCTAGGTTTGAAACCTAGGTTTTTTCTTTCATACTCTCTTTTTACTACTCTTTCTTACTTTTTCTCTCTTTCTCTTTCTTACTTTCCTCTTTTATACCCACTTTTTCTTACTTTTTTACCTCGAAATCTGTAAAAGCTATAACTTCCCAAACATAAATCACATTTCAAAACCTAGGTTTTACCTCGGAATCTGTGAAACCTAGGTTTCAAACCTAGCATCCAAACCAACCCTTAAACACTCACTGATTCTTGCTTGATATGTTGAAAATGATGAACTTGTTTAGATTTCTAAAGATGCTGAATTTGGGAGAAGCTTGTTTGAGAGGCTGGTTTTGTTAGGATATGAGAAGCATTTGCTCAAAGTTCAGTACAGAATGCATCCATCAATCAGCTTATTTCCAAATAGAGAGTTCTATGATGAGAAACTTTCTGATGCCCCAAATGTCAGAATGAAAAGCTACAATAAGCGTTATCTTGAAGGACAAATGTACGGTCCCTATTCTTTTATCAACATAGCCAAGGGAAAGGAACAAACTGGTAGACGAGGCTATAGTTTTAAGAACACAGTTGAGGCCTCTGCAATCTCACAAATCATTCAAAGCCTTCACAAAGGTACCTCTTTACTTTTTCTTATTTCTCACCTATGGTATTATTCCTTTGTTAAAGCCTTGATGATACAATTTTTCTTTTTTTATTTTTCTGCAGAGTTTCTCAGCACAAGGAAAAAAGTCAATGTGGGAGTCATATGTCCATATAATGCTCAAGTTTATGAGATTCAGGAGAAAGTTAAGGAGTATAGTTCAGTTTCTGATCCAAACTTCTGTGTTAGTGTTCGTTCTGTTGATGGCTTCCAAGGTGGTGAAGAAGACATCATAATAATCTCTACAGTAAGGTCTAATGGGAATGGAAAAGTAGGCTTTCTCAGTGATTTAAGAAGAACAAATGTGGCACTGACTCGTGCTAGGTGGGTGTGTGTATGTTAGTCACTCTGCTTCTTCAAAAGTTGATTTGAACTTGGGTTTAAAAAATTTTTCTTCTGCAGGCATTGTTTGTGGATACTGGGGAATGCATCAACTCTAATGAATAGTGATTCCATTTGGAGAAAACTTGTGGTTGATGCTAAGAATAGAGAGTGCTTCTATAATGCTGATGATGACAAAGACTTGACTGAAGCCATTGATGATGCCTTGCTTGAACTAGAACTGCTTGATGAACCAGAGTCAATATTTAAGAAACTGACCATAGGGGACAGATCACTATCTTCTTCCTCTTCTAGGTATGTGCATGTTGAAAACTCAGCCATAACTTTGACGCTCACATAATAATGTTAATACAATAATGACAAAATATATACAGAATTGTGATGTGTGTGTGTTTCGGCATTATTGATATGATATAATTGAATGCAGAAGTTCTTTCTGGAGCCGGGGCAGGACACGGACACCGAGGTGGTGACATAACATGTATTAGAGTAAAGCCTAATAGCATAGCCGATTAACTTTTAAACTCGTGGGCTAAGTGGCATCAGAGCTATGCTACAAGTGAGAATTCGTGGATTTGATTTCAACGGTAATATTAAGCTGTCAGAGTCTACCCTTTTAATTTCTTTTTTCTTCTTTAAAATCAAATAGCATTAAGGCTAGATAAAGATAAGACTTCTAGAAGTTCGATGATATTTTGATGCTATGTAATTTTCGCTGTTTAGAGTTACAGCTACAACCCTACAAGATATGTATCATGAGTTAATATTATGCTGTGTTTAGTTGTATTTTTTATAAGAAAATTTTAGGAGTGCTCATCTTTTTATTTAGAAGTCATCAATCCATTATTATATAAGAGTATTTTTTTTTAAAAAATATGTATAACATTTATTGATCGTGACTAATTTTTGCTATGGCTCTGTTTGGATAGCCCGTTTGGGCATCCAAAAACCATTCCTGCGCTTATCGAGATAAAACTCCTTTCACATATTTACCTCGGAATCTGTGTCCGTCCAACTGGCTATCCAAACACACTGTATATATATATATTGGTCATCATACACTGATTCACTTATCTTTTTATGAAAATGATTGGAGCAAGTATACGTGTAACATTTTCAAGTAATCTCTTTTAACAAAATAAGTATTCTTTACTTTAAATGTGGAGTACTGTATTAATCTAAAACCCGTTAATGAATCTCGAAAATTTCCCCCTTCAACCTCTCCAATTGAGAAACGAATCCTAAGCTCAACCGCAAAATAAAACAATCCAACAGTTGCTTAGGAGTTGCAATGCAGGGTACTACTAATTATGATTTACTTTCTGATCTTCATACGGCAAAAACTAGAAGACAGATGCCTACCTACCCAGAGGATGAAGACATGTTCCAGAAATTGGCTTTTTAGTCTACTTTCATCAAAATGAACTAAAATAATCCAAAGTCGAAACTATATTATCTGTTTTTAAATCTAGTTCATTGAACAATGCAGGTACAAGCGCAAATTTAAAAATCTCGTTTAAGTTATGCATAAACTAACGTAAATAAAACAATCTCTCATGACGATTTCTCTGCTTAGATGAGATAGATCTCTACCTGACGATGAAGAAATGTCCCATAAATTGGATTTTTTATCAACTTTCATCTAATAAGACATGCATCAATGACGTAAATAAAAACAATCCCTCATGACGATTTCCCACTTTGACTTGACCAATCGAGCTTCCTCTCAATTAAAAATGAAGTTGTCTTCTTCGTCATCTGCATCAGATTTCCTGACACCAGACGTGGCTCAAAAAAGGGTTTTGCTTCTATTCGGTGACCATGTCGAAGATGCCGAGGTATGCATGCATGCTTCCATTTCTGTGTCGTATTAATATGTTTCGTTATTATTAATGTTTTTCGTTTCATTTTGTATTTGGATTGTAGTTGATGGTTCCATGCCAAGCTCTGCAAAAATACGGCGTCTCCGTCGACGCCGTTTGCCATGGAAAGAAAGCCGGCGATACATGCCCCACTTCCATTCATCAGGTCTCTTTGACTTCTCCAATTCATACACCATTTTATCTTGGAAAAGTATCCCTGAAAATTTTTATGCATGAAGCTATATGTCCCAAATAATTTGTTTTTCTAATTACTTCGTACAAACCCAAATTTTCTCGAGACTCTGTACACTTTTTTTATAACATGTCTATAACAATGTAACATTGTTTAAGACTCTGTGCACTTTTTTTATATATACAAATTTATGTACTTTACAACTTTGTATTAAATATTTTTCTTATTTCAATTTTTCTTGGGCTTCAATTGATGGTCTGCTCAAAACAAGCCTAATGGAAATAAACCTAAAAACTAACCCAAAATCATTCGGTTAATTTCTTTATTCGATTTGTATTTTAGAAGAAGTTCGATTTTTACCGCACGGAATACACCCCTAGTAGAACTGGTTTCAGAATTTGCCGATTCAGGAAAGCCAATCGCTGCGATCTGTCACGGGCCGTTGGTTCTGGCTGCTGCCGGAGCCATTAAAGGACGTAAGATCACTGGGTTTCCCACAATCGGACCAGTCATCATCGCCGCCGGTGCACACTGGGTTGAACCGGAAAGCATTGCCTCTACTATAGCCGTGTTGGATGGAAATCTCATTACTGCGGTTACTTTCAAAGGCCATCCCGAATTCATACGCCATTTTGTTCAAGCTTCAGGAGGCACCATCAGTGGCTTCCACAAAAAGATCTTGCTCCTTTGCGGAGTAAGTGGGGACGATTTAGGGACTTCAAAATAAGAACATGACAAAAGTTTTGTTTCAATTTACGTGACGATGGCTTCCAGATGAATCCCCAAGCGAGCACTAAGTTTGTTTGTAACATCACTTTCATCGATAGGTTTTGTCAGTAGGTTCAATGCAATTAAACCATATGAATCCATTAACATATTGAATTCGTAGGATAACATGGAAGAGTATGAGGTGAGGGATCCGTTCCAGTGTTTCGAGGCATTGGGATTAGGGGTGAGCAAAGTTGCCCGCCCCGCCCGCTACCCGGTCCAAAAAACCCGCTAATGCCCCGCCCATTTTGGGCCCGTTACGGGCGGGCCCAAACCCGTTAGTTTGAACTTTAACGGGGCGGGGAACGGGTTACCCCACGGGGTACCCCGTCCCCGCCCGTATGTTTGAATTTTAAAAACTCAATCCATTCACTCAGTCTCTCACTCTCTCTGTCTCTTGGTCTCTGTCTCTCACTCTCAACTCTCTCCGTCTCTCGGTCTCTGTCTCTCGACTCTCACACTCTCAGCCGTCGCCGTTGACAACA
>JANTPZ010138105.1:0-32196 GCA_025593235.1 Vachellia pachyceras
GTGCAAAGAAGTACAGATCGAGGTATTATCTCTCCTCCTAAATGCTCCTGTGTGATGAGGTTGAGGTCTGGGAGGGAAAAGATTCGGACACTTATGTCGGTCCACATTCCAACTACAGCTAGATGACTGTAATTGGGGTTCTCCCCAATGGGATTTATGTCAAGGCATGATATCTCATTATCCAACTGGGCATGCTTTACTTCTGTCAATATGCCATCTCCAATTTCCAGATATACTAAATGCCCACCTCCTGTGGCCAACAAAACCTGCATGCATAGATGCAGAGAATACGTATCAGCATATCCATTATCAAATAACTAGTTCAAATCCGCCAACAAAAAGATAGATGCAGAGAAATGAAACGCATCCAGTTCACAATAACAAAATAAATTAAAATTGTTTGCCAATCCATTATCACATAAGGTGTTATTGAGGTTGCCAGCATATCAACTCATCATCAAATCACTCATATCTTGGGCAACCAAAAAAAAAATCCCTCTTGACCATGTCTAATTGATATTCATCTATCCATGCTCGAAATGATTCAAGGTTTTTCCTCAAACTCAGCTTGAAGTGTGAAATCTCAAAATTAACTCCTACTGAATAATTAACGGTAATGTTTATTCTTTTTTTCCTTTTTTAGAAAAATTGCTAACTATTGAATTTATTATTTCCTTCTTGGAGGTTGTCAACAAGAAATTAATTACATTTATGTGATCTTGGCCCATGATTTTGGCTGCCTTATTTTCTTTTGATTAGCTTTAATGAATTTTTCCTTTTTATCCCATATTCAGTGGAACATCAACAAATTGAGATAGCTGTAACTTTTATTTGCATTTACTTTTCACTACTTTAGTGGCCACATTAACAATATTCAATCCTCGATCTGTTGTAATCTTTTCTCATTTTGAAGATGAATGAAAAGTACTGAGTTCCTTCATGGAATCAAAGCACAACAATCTATGACTTGGAACCCTCTCAATTTTGCCATGCCTATCACGGTGGTTTAGAGAATGATGGCTCCAAATCACCTGAAGAGGTATCACAAGAAGCAACTAACCAAAAACCCACTTGTGGCAAAAATGATTGATTCCATTTATTTGAAGAGCAAAATACAAAGTACATATATACAAAGGATAGTAAACAGAAAAAAAATGGACTAATAAATGCTACACAATTGATGCTTAGTCACTAATCCTATCTAAGAAATTTTTACAATGTAGAGTAAAAAAGCAAAAATATTTCCACATTCCCCTCAAGTCGGATCATAGATGTTAATCATGTCCAACATGCCTGCAAAATCTTCATAAATAAATCCTTTAAGCCCTCAGTGAATATATCAGCTGTTTGCTCATAGATAAGACACACGATCCCTTCTTCAATCTTCTCTTTAATGAAATGCTGATCTATCTCAATATGCTAAATTTTGTCATGTTGAGCTATATTGTGGGATATATTTATGGCAGCTTTGGTATCAAAGTAGAGTTTTATAGGTGACTCCATCTCAATTTGTAGTTCTTGCAACAACCTTTGGAGCCATAGTCCTTCACAAATTCCCTCCACAACTGCTCTATATTCTCCGTTGCACTACTCCTTACAACTTCACTTTGCTTCTTACTCCTCCAAGTGACAAGATTACCCCACACAAAGGTGAAATATACTGGGGTGGATCTTCTATCAGCTATAGAGCCTGCCCAATCAACATAGATAAATACTTCTATATTGGTTTGAGTTCCCTTTTTAATCAAAACACATCTTCCTGAAGAGCACTTTAGATACCTCAAATCATATAAACTGCTTTTAAGTGCTTTCCTTTTGGAGAACGCATATTTTGACTTTCAGTATTCACCACAGAAGCAGTGCCAGGTCTGGTGTGAGAAAAATATATCAATCTTCCCATTAGCCTCTAATATCTCTCTCTACCAACAAGTCTCCCATCATCTTTCAATTTTTTAAAATCTCCCATTTTTAACTTCTTCACATTTTTCCCCAATTCTGTAAGATCAAGCATATATTTTCTCTGAGATACAAGTTCCTTTCTTTGATCTTGCAAACTCCATGTCTAGGAAATACTTCATCTATCCTTGGCTCGTGCTAATGCCTTTTTCAGCCTCTCCATCTCCTCTAAATCATCCCTTGTAAGAACTATGCCATCAACATAAACAATCAATATGGGTTTTTTGCTTCCATTGTGTCTCTCTATAATCAACATAGCATGGTCTGAGTATCCTTGTTCGTAGCCTTTAAATTTAAGGGATTGAGCAAATCTCTCAATCCATGCCCTAGGAAATTGTTCCAATCCACACAAGGATTTTTTTTATCTTACAAACTCAGTTGTCCATTGTTGATCAAAGCCAAGGGACATTGTAGTATCAACTTTTAGAACAACATTTGGCAATACATTTTTTATATCAACGTACAGTATTCAACTTTGCAACCAGAGCAATTGTTTCAGTATATTCCACGCCATGCATTTGGGTGAGCCATTTGGTAAAAAGGCGAGCTTTATATTGCTCCAATGTCCCATAAGCACTATACTTCAATGTAGAAGAAAAATCAAAATTAGTATATTCAATTACTTGTTCTGGCATATCAAGCACATTTGTAGGCTCCTTTATCCATTCAGGGTCATTAGATGGATCAATGTTAGGGAATTCATGACTTGCCACAAGTCCTAACTCTTCTACAGTTTCAGTTTTAGAAGCTAACTTTGGTTCTAACTCTCTTCGTGCTTCAGGTACAAGTGAATAAATTAACAACTCTTTTCTATGATTTCTCTTCATCACCCCCAATTTGTGTTTTCCTCAGCAAATTAACAACTCTCTTTGAATATGATCAAGGTGAACAAGTTTAAGTGGTATAAGCAATGAAGATGGGCTTGAAGTGGGTTCACTATTAGGTTCCTCACTTTACCAAGTCTGAGATTCACTCTTATCCATGTTGTTCTCCACCACCCAAGTTTTGAACATGGGATCTTCCGGTTCAAATGGTTAGAGATTTCAAGTGAGATATTTTTGTTTCTACCTCAAACAAACATCAGGACAATCCTAGACCACTGTCGATAAAAGCTGCCACTCAAACGGTGCATTATGGGAATTCGTGAGAATGAATCTGATGCAAAACTGGCCATCACAATATGCAACAGCGTTACAACATGCCCTCCTCGTACCCCAGAACTCTAACACCTAGAGCCCTCACTGTGCAACAGCATTCTAGTGTTGTCGCCATTGACAACAAAGGCACATGGCTGGTGCATCAGCGCTAGCTTAAATATATACATGTGCGTGCGCACGAGCGTGTAGGAGAAAAGAGATAATAAAAGATAACAAGTCTGAATCTAATCATAACTCCAAAATATCTCCTGGAATCATGACAAATAAAGGCTAAAATAATGTAGTCACTGAGAACTATTGACTAAATTACTTGCATATTTCATAGTGAGGTATAAATACAGGAGGGAGGGCCTCAATATTAATGACTCATCATGACAGAATAATATCCTAATGGAATAGTATCATATCCTAGAATAATGATATACTACCTACATTAATGATATTAGCCTTTGTATACAAATCACTCAATTGATCTCCAAACCTTACTTGTCTGGTAGAGATTAAGTTCTCCTTAATTTATCTTGCACAAACTGACAATCAATCTCAATGTGTTTTGCGCATTCATAAAACACCACGGCTTCACCGATAAGCTTTCAAGGCCAACCTCCTTCAATAACTGAATATCCACACTCTCACTCACATAATTGTATCATGGCTCTGTACTCTGTTTCTGCATTGGACTGTTATACCCCATTTTTCTTCTTGGTCCTCTACAACACCAAATTGCCACAAAAGACAAAATATCCCATAGTGGATCGTCTAGTAGTTTTGTATCTAGCATAATCCACACTAGAAAAGCACTCATTATGTGTTACCAAAATTCTTGTACAGCATACCACAACCTAGGGTTCCCTTCGAGTAATATGAGACATGCTCTAAGGCTTCCCACTAACTATTGGGGACACCATGAACCGGCTGAGCACACTAACCGGGTAGATGATATGAAGACGAGCCACCACAAGATAGTTCAATTTCTAATCAATATTTGGAACCTCTCAGGATTCTCAAATAATTTGCTCTTATCAGCATCAAGTAGTAGATTAGGTACCATAAAGAAACTGCATGGTGCTAGGACTAAATAAGTGAACCGGAACTCGATGGACCCACATGAGGCCACTCAAAAATGACCCATCATGGGTGGGCTTAAGCAGGGCTAGCTTTGTAATTAAATGGGCAGGTTACAGGCACATCCTCAAGCAGCCCATGCCCACCTGTACATAATTATATTTTATTTTTTATAATATATCAAAGTTCTAACTTACACAACAATACCAATGCAAAGTTCAGGGGCAAAGGAACCATGTCTCAATTGTTAGGTCCCTAGTTTGATTCCCTCAACCAAAAGTGACACTTTTAATCCATTTTTATATCTATATAAAATTCAATCACAACATAAAAAGAAAACACCTTAGTTGCTAGCTTCTTTCAATTTCTTCTTCCTCTCACCATAGCCTTATCACTCAATCTCTCAGTTTTCTTTCTCTCTCCTCTCTTCTTCACCCTCACCTCATCTGACCTCCTCTCTCATTCTTCTTCAATCTTTACTCTCGTGAGAATATTGCCCACTTTAAGTATTACAGACCTCCTCCATCTTTTCTACATCTTGCCATAGATCTATCCTCCATAATCTCTTTCATCTCATCCTCTCATATGTTCTCTTTGATTTTTGGTTTGCTTTAGAATTATTTGCAATCCCTTCCAACAAGAGAGAGTTTATTCTAAGAAAAAAGGGCTAGCTCGTAAACTAATCAAGCCAGTACAGGTTGGTCTAGACAATTTATTTCAAGATTAAATGGGTTTGTACCAGGTTCCAAGTTAGCCTGAGCCCGTCATGAAACAAACAATCAGGCTACGATTTGGCGATCAAGCCAGCCCATCCCACCCATTGCTCAGCCCTACATGGTGCAACTCCTAGCTTTCCTGTTTTCGTCAACAAATTAAAAACATTTCATCTTAACCACAAGAATGCCTTTCCTACTCCTCAAAATCTTAATTCCTAGGAAGTACTTCCGTGGACACAATTTTTGTTTGGAAATGAGTGAATAACAAGGATATTGCTACCATAATCACAATGTCATCAACATACACAACTTGGAGAATTATGCCAGCATCATTTCTCTTATAGAATATAGAATGGTCACACTCTGTCTCATGCCAAATTTCTGAAGCACGGTATTGAACCCTATCAAATCAGGCATGGGGACTCTTGTTTGAAGCCATACAAGGATTTTATCAGGCAACATACTTTCCCCTGCTACCCATAAGTGACAAAGCCTAGCGGTTGCTCCATGTAGATTTCTTCATGAAAATCACCATGTAAGGTATGTTTGATATCCAAACAGTAGAGGTCCAAGCCATGAGTAATAGCCATAGAGATAAAGAGGCAAACCAAAGAGAGCTTTCCCATGGGTGAGAAAGTTTCAACATAATCCACCCATAGATTTGAGCATAACCTCCTATAGGTGATCAAGAGTAACTTCAGCCTTTATTAACAGTCAGTACCCACTTACACCCAACAGCCTTCTTCCCCGCAAGTAAATACACTAAGGTCTAAATACCAGCCTGACCAGGGGTTGTCATCTCTTCCATTGCAAAATGCCAACCCAGGTGAGCTAAGGCTTTGGGGAGAGTTTTGGGACTGAGATAGCGTCTAAGGAAGCAATGAAGGAGCTGGAAGTAGGAGACGAGTGGTTAAAAGAAACAAAGGACAAAATAGAATAGGCGCAAGTGCAAATACCTTTACCAAGGGTAATAGGCAAGTCAAGAGAACTAGGTTAACCATTAAGGTGGGCAGGGTGGTAGGCCCACCACTCCCAACACATACAAAATCCTCAACCATCAAAACCCCAATAATTTAAAAATCTACCTTCTAAAATTGAGCATTTCACTTAAAGTAAGATACACCAATCAATAGCATAAATAACACATTATGTTAACGCTTTCACTTACCTAAAGCCAACATTCCACAAACACACCAAAAGCCCTATTCCAAACGAATGTGCATCCAATTCCAAACTAAAATTACAATAATAGGATACACAAGGTTGCTATAACTGCAAAGCAGCAAATAACATCAGCAATAATCTTTTCAGTACCATAGTTTTTTGTTGTTCTCATCAGACTGCATAAATTAAATAACAAGAGACTGTTCTGGTGTATTAGAACACACCCAACTACTGCGAAAATTATCAAATAACTTATTGCTAGTGATTTAATTTCAATTGATCTACTTAAGCATTTTAGCATTTCACCTCATCACAAACATAACTGCTATCTATTAAAGCATGTAAACATTTGTGAATTTAAGAGACGAACTCCTTCCTCACAAATTAACTTAAACATGTGTTTGACACTAGAAAGCATACAGGAACCCACAATTCCTCCACTCTATAAAATCCAAAATTATTGCTCTGCATAGCACGTTACATATATAAAATCAAAAAAGGAACTACCCATGTCATGATGAAAAATAAGGATAACAGACTGCTCATGGATGGCAAAGTTCAACATCACAACAGTTCGGTGATATCCAAACCTTCTGAAATGAAAGATAGGTCAAAGGAGGCTGAAAGGAGGGGCTATCAAGCCCCATCTTAACAATGCAACATTAGTTAGACACTAGAAAAAATAACACCATACAAAATGTAACTAACTATAAAAAACCCCTAGGGGTTCATAAAGTAGAAAAATCATACCTGCGTGGCATTTGCAGTGGCCACATTAACTGAATAGCCTGATGGAGCATGCCATTCATGCTGAAGCTCTCTAGTTGTGGAACTAACAAGTCTTACTGTGCTAGAGGTGACCTGTTCAGCCAAAACAGGAGATCTCTATCATTTGGGAAGTAGAACTCAAAGTAGAGATGCGTCAATCAAATTTCATCATTTCTCCATATTGGGGGTGTTTGGAAAAGCTTCTCAACAACCCAAAAACACATTCAACAGTGTTTTTCCGCAAAACGAGATAATCTCCTTCACACATTTACCTCATAAATAGTAAAAGCACTTATCCACCGCTTTACCAAACGAACCTATTATCTAAAGCATGTATCTA
This sequence comes from Vachellia pachyceras, assembly GCA_025593235.1. Classification (NCBI taxonomy): domain Eukaryota; kingdom Viridiplantae; phylum Streptophyta; class Magnoliopsida; order Fabales; family Fabaceae; genus Vachellia; species Vachellia pachyceras. Next base: position 7,167 of record JANTPZ010138105.1, read on the forward strand.
AATGTCTGGTGCATTTCCAATTTTTTTCATGATTGTTGGAGAATGGGCCTCCTGGCACACTCAAGGCCCTACCCTATGAGGTAACCTAATTACCTAGCAGCTAACCTACCTGTCTCTGTCATTGTTATAATGCTCAGATTTATTGTAATCTTAGTATTATTATATTATGATTACAGGAGGAATATAGGAGATATGATTAGATTCAGTTTGATTACATTTATTCTCCCTTTTTCCTCTGTATAAGTACACTGCTTCAGTGAATAAAAGATTAGAGCTTTTCTGCTGCTCAAAATTAATATTCTGACCCACCAGTCATTTAAATACTACTAAAACTCAATCAGGCACAAATAGAGTGAAAACAACTATTAATAAAAATAAAGGTCCTACCTGAACAAGTTGGTTGTTAATAGCATCATGACAAAATAACGTTTGTACTTGAGAACAGAAGCCTTCTATTTCAGTTTCTTCCAGCTCATCTTCAAGATTCATAGCTAGAATTCTTGTCTCACTGATAAAACTTACAACCAGGAAGGTGTCAAAAGGATCATCAGTTGAAGACCTTAATGACCACATTCCCTTGATGCCTTGAAGTTCCACAGATGCCTACATCACATGAATGAATGAGAAATTAGAATTTGGAAATCAATTATTTTATTTTTAAAAGACCCTTTTCTTTCATTGATTAAAAAAATCCTTTTCTTTTGGCCTTTTTAAAAAAGGAAAAAGACAGTCAAACTCGAATTCACCTGTTCATTAATCCCGATTCCATTCCGAACGATACGAAGAGAACCATCCTTGAAAGCTCCAGAGCAGGTTACAACCTGCCCTTGGCCTTGCCTTTCTAGGTCTACCACGCAGAGGTCCACAATTGGCCCCAAATTTACATACCTTTCCAAAACTTCCACATAAGAACCCCTTGCATCTGGTTGTAGATTTAGCTTTATCAGCTGTATTTAACGAGTCACAATGTCAGCACACCATGTTTCCAAATGTGAAAGAAAGAATGGACTTGCTGTAACACTCAATCATTAAAGCAGTGTGACCAATCAAAGAGAAAGATTGAATCAAGTAATACATATATCACAAAATCTACTTCATACAGCCCAGTTTTCTACATCTAAAGGAGCTATTCACAAAAAGATTATGCATACTAAGTGGATTGCCACTTTGCACCGGAGGAAGTTCAATTAACCAATGTTTTTACAAGAGACCAAGTAGCAAATTTATGTTGAAATATGGAACTTGAGAAAAATTGAAATATGTTGAGCATTATCATGGGTTGGAACTATTCTCCAGTTTACAATTGTAATTGAACATATGAAGAACTAAGGATATAAATCATTCTCTTGGCAAACTCAGATTTCTGAATATATCAATATATGAAGTCACAACATTCGAAGTTAATCTTTAGGATACATATACCTGTGAATCTCCAACACTTGACCCAATATATACAAATGCATTATCAAGATATGATATGGTAGAGGGAATGGAAGTTTCACCCAGTGTCTCAATTTTGAGACCAGTAACCCTACATAAGTGTAAATGTCAAAATATACAATCAAGATGTTAGATATTAGAAATAATTACTCTAATAAGCACTCATACGTAAAGACAGAATAATAAATTTAATAGCCCAAAATAGAAAAAGGAGAATGAACCATTACATACTTCTCTCTTTCATGCGTAATTACTAGTAGACTAAGCAAACCAGTAATATCACCAAGTAAATATCGGGAACCATCAGGATCAATTCTCCCATAGGCTCTGGTATTGGACTGCAATGCACATCATGTAAAGTGATAAACAAAAGTCGAAAAACATGCATCATTCAGATATAAATTCCAAGACTTATGTTCAAAGATATTAAGGGAGATAACATATTCAATGACATACTTGTTTGATTGGAATAGCTTTGAAAGCATTTGCACTACAGTATACTATGGTCTCTTCTCCAATAATAAGGACACCACAGAGAGGTGGGGGAACTGGTATCAATATTTCAGCGCCATTATCAAGGTTGTTTTGGGACCACGGACCCTCAACAAAATCTTTATCCTTCAGCGCAACCTCGTATGTTTTCACATGACGTGCATCTTTGTTATCCTGCAATTTGGAAGACAATACATTAAAGCCATGAAAGTTTACATGCTACTGTAAAACAAACAGGTTATTACAGCAGAATGACGCAAATTATATACAATAAATGTGGGATTTATTTAAAAAGGAAAAAAATGCATACATACACGCACACATCCAACCAAACAAATTTGAATATACAATATCACATCCCAGCTAATGTGGGTGTGGGTGTGTGGGTGGGTATACAACAGCACAACTATAACAAGCGTCATAGACCCCCTTCACTCTTTTAACTTGTCCAAAAACAACCACCAAGCGTCAGCAATGATTTTAATAGTCCAAAAATCCATGTAATGAAGGCCTTTGTCTTGCACTATTGGATGGCAGATTACATGTGAAACAAAATCATTAACTTTTTCCTCTCACAAATATATTTCATCTTTATTAATAAAACTATCATGTGTAAAGGGAAAAATGCATAGTAATATACAAAAAACACGAAAACCTTATTATGAGCACATTAAGAGAAGTAGAAAAGCCCCCATTGTAGCAAAATTGTGAATCACTTAGAACATAATAGCTAGGCTTGTGATTTGCCCAACAGATTCCAAAATAAAAAAAATAAATAGAGAGAAGAACAACAAAAATAGCCGAACAAGATTAAAAAGGAATTATATGCCCAAAATAGTTGAGTCAAAACCTGATAAAGAACCACAATCGTAGGTTTTGGACAGCCATACAGAAATTTGATATCCAAAACTTGGAGCTCCTCAAGGCTGAAAAAAACATACTAAACTTAATAGACATTAAAGAGGAAAAAATAAAATACTATATAATTAAGTTTCAAGTATTCTTTCTCAACATTTTTCCATCTAACAGTATGCAATGTCCTGCCTAAGTCGACTGCTTTGAATTCAACTAACATTTGAAGAATCATAAGAAATCAAGGCCTCATTTCGATGACTATCTCAAATCCCATGCATTTTAATACAGGGTCATTGGAAAAATCACAAGAGCAAAGGTTATGGAACAGTCCCCAAAACTGGGGAAATAAACAAAGCATGTCTACTATTATTCTAAGTAATGTACAAACGGAGGATATTCATAGACAGAAGAACTGTGTAGAGAATGAAGTCTCCTTGATGCATGGTCACCCAAGGGAAGAAATTGAAATATAATCATTTTACACTTTGCAAAAAATAGCTCCCAATGAAAATAATCCATTGAAAAATAAAAAAAAATACACCCACCAGATGAATACATCTCTACTTGACTAGTTAGACAGAGGAATGAATGCTTCAATACATGTGGAATAAAATCCCTGATCCCACATGAAAATGTAATTCCTCATCGCAATAAGAACATAATCCAAGCATCCCCCCCCCAACCAAATCAAATGAGATGAAATACTTGAAACTATGAATGGGCAATTAAGTCTTTTGTGCAATGCAGTTTCAGTGTCAATGTCCAAGCCTTTTAGGGCAGGGCTATAAATGCCAGTGACAAGTGTTCCAGAAAGGAAGTGATCTAGGTTAAGGAACTAGGGAGGAAATGAAGGGCTATAAGGAAATTTAGAGGCAATTGATTTGCATTATAAAATCGAATGAAATTAAATAAGCTGGCCCAAGAGGTTTTTGACCCACGATTAGGTCTAGACTCCGGTAATAAAGGTCGTAGTCATATATTTTGACATCCAAAAAATTTTACCGAATATTGAATGCTTCCTTGAGCTGTCCTCTACTATCAAAAGGGATAACCTGGGAGAACAAGCAACAGATCATTCCAACATTTCAGTGAAAATAACAATGAATGCAAACATTCATGGGCCACAATAGCATTATAGTACTTTTACGCAATGGTCAATGTTTAAATTGCACATACTTTAAACAATCCATCATACAAGTGAAGTCCAATCAGTCTGCAATCAGGATCGATAATGCCAATCTGCAGGAAGAGAACCAAAACAAAAGTGGATAGCAATTCACAAAACTTTCACCATCCAAACTTCAACAAAACTGTCCAAGTCTTTTAGACATAGAACTGCATCCAAACAGTACATGACCCCAGGACAAATAAGTAGATAGAAGTGTATATACACACCTGCCCATTATCAGAAGGACGTCCTATACGATCTGAAACATCACCCATTGCTCTGATAACAATAATAAATTAAGTTAGCAGATAAGAAACAAGATCTTGTTTCAAAGTCCTAAAATTACTATTTTCTAGAAAGTTTGAACTGAATATGATTACATATTGAAGGTGAGAAACATGGAAGAAAGTAAATAGGATTGCTGAATGTTCTTTCTTATTATCGCGTGAGATTTAAAGAAGAATAAATAAGAATTTATGCCACAAAACCAGCACATAATCCATTACAATTATGGCCTCCTTTTGGGCATAAAAGGGGAAAGAAAATATGTGCATAAAAAGCAATAAAAAGAAGAAAAGAATAAAACAAAATATACACTTGCAAAGGATCAGCAAATAGTAGCTGTTAAAGCCTGATGGTGATCACAACATTGAGATGTTATTAGATGACAATCACACCATTAGATCTCATCTGATCACATTATTAATCATTAATTACATGTAAAGATCAAGACAAAAGAGAGGCCACCCTGGGATGACGTGTGGCACACCATAGGGAGGAATAGTCAACACACATCATCAACGGTAACTTTCAAGGGTCTACACGTAACAGTCATAGAGAACTAAACATGATTATATGAGGCACTAAAGACAATTTCTAGGTTCTAACTAGAATTACCAAAGCCAAATACAAACATACAGCCAGTATTCTAGTATAAAGAACACAACTAATAACAACTTTCAACTGCCAATCTAAGATTTAATTCATATCCCTTCTTTCCTTCATCAGAAAGGGATATTTCCCTCTGCCTAATTCCATAAGGATGTTAAAACAAACTAGGTGAAGGCTAAGACAAATCAAACCAAAAGCTACGACAGTGGAGTAAAGCTCAGAATTGGTTTGTTTAATATCTCTAACAAGCTACCACACTGCGTATCAAGCACAGCCCATCACGCCATATGCTATTTTACCAAATATATAGAGTAGAGGTAAAAAAGAGGATGACAACAAGAACATAAAGATAAGAGAAAGAATGGTCGCTGAACTCTGCCACATGACAAACAATCGGTGAAACTTTGGCATACATGAAAATTTAATAAACATTTTTATCATATGAACCTGCATCAATCACTGCTAAGATTGAAGGAATTACTTTTAAAACCTTAAATAACTCCACTATGAAGGAAAGAATTGTTATTTTTTTAATGCATTACCTAGTGACGAGCTCAGATGTCTCAGAATCCCATTGGAGAACACAGAATTTGTATCTCTCACTTGCAATAAAAAGAAAATCCTGTGCTTCACCCTGCCAAAGACCATATATAAAAAGGTTTTTTAAAAACTGACACCGAAAATATAATATTGATAATAGCAATTCAAGGAATAAGGTGATTTGTCTCTCACATGAGGGCGGAAAAGTTCAACTGTAGCAATTCTTCCATAGATCGGAACATCCAACATGGGCTGCAAATATAAAACATACATTATATCATGCCATTACACATTCATCCAAGAAAAGAAATATCCAAGAACAGGTATTAAAATGGTTCCACAAATAGCATTCCAAACAAAACCAATTAAAAGGATTAAATAAAAGGTAAATGTATGACCTTTTAAAAAAACATGACCAATGGGAATGTGGTTATATCTATTTTTCTTAAAAAAACAATTAAGAATGACTTTATAAAATGGACACCAAAAACATCAGACAAGCCAAAATCAATTCTCCTCTACCAAAAGACCAAGATTATGAGTGTGCACGCATGCATGTCATTGCATATCACAACCTCTACCAAGTCATTTAAAAGGATCAGGTCCTTAGTTCTTTTCAAATACATTGTGTGCGCTTTAAATCCACTGTTCTCATAACATGAATGATCATGTGTACTGTAAAGCCATCTGAGCTAGCTTAGGTGGTAAGGTTGGGGTGTGATGTAGATAGAGGTCAAAGGTTCAAATTATAATTATAATTAGAAGAGAAGTACCTTACACCCTATCATTAGATTAACATCATACCTCTGAGGAGCAGAAAATTTAAAAAGAAAAAAATTGGGGAGGAAATCAGACAGTTGGAACATGACACTAGTGCTAATGCAATTATTTCAGGTTTTTCTTTATATGAATAAAAAAATTTGAAGGTAACAGTAAACCAGAATCATATGCACCACCAAACATTAAAAATGCTTTAGTCTTTCCCAGATCTTAGGAGTAAGTTCCAGATATGAGTATTCCATATTCGACCATTGAAGAATTTGATTTCTATATACCATGACTAATGAAAAGTATAAAACCACCGGTGTTCTGTGACTTCTTGTAAATTTAAAACATCATTATTTTGTGATAAACTACATAAAAAAACTCCCCTGAATTGGGAATACCATCCAACTCGAATATACAAAATATAACTAGAAAAAAGAATATACAAAATATACCTGCAAGCCCTGAGGAGTAAGCAAATGAATCTCAATCCGCGTGCATTTCCTAGAAACAAATTAAACAAAAAATTAGAGGAGAACAACAAGATACAATTTCATGACAGAATTTTCAGTTAAAGTCTGCAGACATTCTATATCATTTAACTTGGATATGTATCTATGTCTCACCAGATGCATATCAAAACCACATCAGCCTCATTATATTTTAATAAATTTACAAATCATGAGTTCTAAATAATGAAGGGACTGTGCGCAAACTGTCAATAAAAAGAAAACGAGAAATCCAGTGTGTTCTTTTATCTTCACTCTATTCAGGGAGCCGTTTCGAGTTTAAGGGACGATGCTTATTACGACTAAAACAGGATCAGACATTTTATTAAAATAGTAACACCCATACATGTATTATACCCATTTATTCTACATAAAGTTGCAAAGCTAAACTTGAAATCCACAGAAAACACACAGTAATCATCTTACGAACAAATATCACATACTTGGAATCATATGCTCTCAAGACTCAAAAAGCAACTACTAACCATACGGAAAACCTACGTTTCACTCTAACAGTTGTTCAAAACGATGCATAAGATTGAAAATTCACGGAACTGCGCAGACGACAGAATCCAAAACGGAGGGAAAAAGCAAATACGGAAATTGAAATGAAATTGAGAGCCCTAGCAGAAATATTGAGCAGTGGGTAGAAATGGGCTTTACGCAATAATGAGATTGAGGTCCTGGGGACTGGTAAAATTGCCGACGCATGAGTGAAAGACGGCTGTGGGCTTGTGAGCCGTGACCACGTAATTCCATATACTCATCTTCTTAAACCCTCCTCCTCTCACTATTCTTGCTTCTCACTCTCTCGAAAACAAGACCTCTTTAGCGACGAAGCTATATCGCAGTGCAGCAAAGTTGGTTCCCTCTCTCTTCGTCTCTTTCGAAGCCACAGTCACAGAGGCGCCTCCCTCTCTCTCTCCCTCTCTCTCTCGCGGCTGTGTAGAAAGTGTGAAGGTCGGAGAAGGCCAATGCTCGACCCGCAACCGGACGCTTGCCTGCGCCCTTTGCCTTCAGCAGCCTGGTATTTTTATTTTTAAATTTTTGTGTTTTTCGATTTTTTGAACGCCACGTAATAAGCCTCGCATTAAAGGGTATATACAAGAAATTTACGAAATTATAATTTAGTTATATGGTATCTTTGTGATAGTACGGGTTCGATCAAGGTTGTAATTTCAAACCGTTAACGCCCTTTAAATAAAAAAGAAAATCACGTTCACATGACATCAAAATAGAAAATTACTCCACATGCCCTTTTATTTTACCTCGACGTTAAATTAGATTTTATAATTTATCTATTTAATTAAATCAATGCCTTATAATTTGCTGCAAGGATGTTCTAAATCAATTATTAACAGATCAAACAATAAGGGTAAACTTATATGGTGACATGATACTTTGCTGCTAGGATGTGATAATAATCAATTATTAATAGATCAAATAATAAGGGTTCAATGTAAACAAAAGGAGTTACAGTGACGTGATTAAAAATTAAGATAAACTGTAAGTATCTACAGATTAATTTTATCAGAATTGAATTTAATAATAAATAGACAATTATTATTTTTAATAAAGACATAAATATAAAGAAATGGAAAAAAATAATATCTACCAATTTCATTCTTTGAGTTGTTCTTACATTATTTTTAACTTTAAAACAAATTAATATAATGTTACACATATTAGCCCCATTTTGACAACACTTCTGGAGCCAAAAGCCCGTTTAACAAAATTTTTCCTCAAAACGAAATAATCTCCTTCACATGTTCAATTCAGCTTACGTAAAAGTATTTCTCTTACATGTTCCCAAATGGGTCCATTAAGCATTAAGATGCAAAATTGTTCTACAAATTTTCACTTAGGAACAATGTTATTGCAAAAATTTTCGAACCAGTGTTGTATTTTATAGTTAAAAATGTTAATAGTTAAATTCAAATTTTAACCGGCAACGTTAGCTTTTTACCAGGATGGGGTAACACTGCTACGTTTTCCGGAACAATATTGCTCTTAACTGAAAATTTTCAAAACAAATTTACAACTTAACCCCATATTAATTTATATTCTATATGTTTGCAGGCTCTGTTTGTTTTACCCATTTACACAACGGGTGCGCTTACCGAGACACTTTTCCTCTCACATAAACTGCCTCGGAATCTGTGTCCGTTTTCCAACGGGCTATCCAAACGGAGCCAATTAACTGCTTATTTGCTTTCTTTCTCTCTTTATTTTCTTTCTTCCCTCCCTTAGGCTATGTGACTTTAGATAAACTAAATTCTTGTCATTCTTCTTGATTTTTTGGATATGTCATATGACATTATTTTTAATGCATTTTGTTTTTAATCAAAAAAAAAACCCATACTAATTTACATTCATGATTATTTTATTATTTACATGACATATAGGGTAAGAAAGTTTTCAAGTATTTATCATATTTAAAACCTATTTTGAAAACCCAATGGGATTGGGTCAAATGAAAGAAGTTGGTCTTTTCACAACATGGTTCACTAAGATTTGGATTCTCACTAAGAGATATGCACATATTTGGTGCTTAATGGTGTCTCAAATCATCAATTTCCCCTTCCTTATGGGCACTTTTTATTAGAAATATCTATCTAATTAATCCGCCATTTTAATCACATATTTGTCTAATTAATCACTATTTTAGTCACCATTATGCATCTTCTATGGAGATAATTAACAGCTTGGGTACCTTGGTTAATTTTGGAAACTTATATATATATTGTGCAATGAGAATTTTTTTTTTTTGGCTTTGATGATGATATACTGTAGTGTGGCCTTGAAGTACCCAAAGCCCCATCATTGAGATTGATTGTTGTTGATCATGGGTTGAGTTTTTATATAAAGCTATGTTAGATTAATTGCATTCCTTTCTAATATAGGTTTGTTTGTAAATGCTTTAGTAAAGCTCTTCATATATTAATGATAGACCGTTTTATGTTTAGTTTAACTCTTTTATATCATGACTAAGTGTTTATAAAATAGCTTATCCTTTTCAACTAAGATATATGTTTTCAATTATTAAGTCTATTATTTTTTGTCATGGTTAATCTTAATGATAAATAAGGATTTTTTGGTAACCATTATAGCTTTTAATTGGTTAGTTGAGCCTTTTTAACTATGGTTAAGTTTTCAAAGTCTGGTTAAATCCTTTTTTACTATGGCAGCCTTTTGTTTATGATTTACCATTTCTACCATATTAATGTATTAAATGGTTTATTTGTTAAGGGTATTTGACCAAGTTTTGTTACATCATGCATTAACAAAAACATCATTTTAGTTTCTAATTACAATAAACAGATTCACTAAGAGTGATTATAACATCAAATAGAATCATTTGTTTGAAATATGTTGGAATAGATCAGCACTCAAGAGAAGGTGAGCTAGGTGACTAATAAAAATAATTTGCAAAATTGAAAATAAAGTGTCACAAGAAAGAACATAAGTTACTTGAGAGACAATCTACCTTCTCACAAGAAAGATTATAGGTTGATCTTGCTCTCATAGCTTCCTCACTAATGGTCATCTCTCTTTTCGTTGTTATAGGGTATGTTTGTGATAGTTAGAAAAACATGTTCACATTGTGGGGATTAGAGGGCACAGTGGAATATTAAATTTTTTCCAAGAAATTCATTTGATCTATTGAAGGCGTTTATAATGTATTACATCATCATCACATATAATATTTATACATACACATGAATATATACATATTTATCCTTTCTAAAATATTCATTGAATCTATGTTCAATTAATCTTGACATTTCAACTCGTGTTGGACTATTTGTTAATTAAAACACTCAAAGTACAATGATTGACCCTAGCGTACAATTTCCAACACACACAAATCGAGAAGAAACTCCTCTTACATACTTACCTTGTGGACCATATATCACGTTGAAAATGTAGCTTTTATCATTAATCCAAAAGCCACATCTTCTTGTTATCATTGACTCGTATCTACATTCAAAATTCCTCTCTTTCAATCTCTTCACCATTTGGCTTCTAGAGAGTAAGGCTTATTCATTTTGTTAGTGTAGAATTTGATCAAGAGGGGGTGAATTAGTCACTTTTAAAAATTAAAATCACAAAAATATAATTAAAATAAAATCACCGATAGAAAACAGAGAGAAGATGAACACGAGATGTTTATCCTGATTCAATCCTCCTGACCTATTTCCAGTTCTCAGAGCTCCTCAGAGATTTTCAATCCACTAATCAATAACAACTTAGGCTCACTGAAAAGACCATCTCTATACCATAATAATTTAACCAAAAATAATTAAATAACAACAGAAAATATACGGAAACGATTTCATTAAATAAGTCACCCGGGATCCTTGCCATGCGATCCGTCCACAAATTTTCACATAAAAAAATCCAAATCACTTGGCACAAAATAATGAGCCATCACCACAGTGTTCACATGTTCTTACTGGCCATCCCAAAATGCAATACATCATAATAATGGGCCCTATATGGCAATATAAAATTCAATACAATACCAATATCAAAAAGAGCCTATAAGGCTTAATGACTATGCCTCTGGCTGCTTCCCTCGGCTTCTATCAGAATTAGAGGTATCGCTTGAAAAAGATAATAATAACGGGATGAGACATGACGTCTCAGCAACTGAAATAAATTTCTAACATATGCAGGATATGAATGCAAGTCAGAGAAGCAGGTTTATTAGTATAATAATAATTCAATAACATAATATCTATAAAAGTAATTAACCCCCCAATCCACCTGCTCCGCCTTATAACTTCGGGACATGGTACAGCCTATCAGTGCTAGTATACCTGGCCAACGGCTAGCTAGTCACTTCAAGAACAATGTCCCCTCCCATACCACCTGCAACAGGCCAAGGTAAGGAGGTGTCCACCCACACCAACTTAGCTTAAATCCGGGCCAAGGATCAGCAAAAGTTGAGGGGCACAATAATCCACCACTTTTCGTTCATCCCGAAAATAACCCACAATATAACACATAATGATTTACATGCACAACCATTATTCATACAGTCCTAATGTCATAATCATATAATTCATCACAAATGTCACAGCGTCTCATGTTTAACGAAACACACATACAGTTCAAAATTACACTGCTTCACTGAATAAATGTCGTATATAATATGTAAAATTTTCTAGATCACAATTAAATTTTCCCATAAATAAAGTAAGGATTAGAAAACACCTTACAGTCCACAACAAGCATATAAAAGAAATTAATCCCAGTTACCTCAATTCCAAGCTAAATCCTGCTAGCCTTGAGAACAAAGCAGCCAAATATAGCCCAATCACCAATTAATCTACATCGTAATGTAAATATGAATTTAATCCAATAATTAAATAAATAATTACCAAACATTTTAACTCACACTCTAACCCCAAATATATTTATAATTAATTTAAATATTTTTCTTAACTTCTTTAATTCATATAAACCTCAAGTTAACATTATTATTCCTAATTTAAAGTTTATGATTTTCACTTAAAAAAATCGATAAATTCTAAATCCCCAAATTTTTTTTATCTAAACTGTTTGAAATTTTGATAATGATTTCCATACTCTTAATAAATTATTTAAAATCAATTTTATAGGTAAAAATATTCACTATAAAATTATTTGTAACTCATTTATAGCGAAAGTTAATTATAAAACAATATAATGACAAAATCACAAATCTAAACCGATTAAAAATATAAATTACATTTCTACTATACCAAATAATTTGTTTAAACAAGTTTCATATATTAAAATACCCAATAAAATTGATTTAGAAACATTTGATAATAACAATTATTTATAAAATCACAAAATACAAAAATAACACATCTAGACTGATCAAATCTATCTATAAATCATCCATCACAGTTTTCTCCTTATCTTTATTTATTTAAAATATCATATATATCCAAAATATATCTCCTTTTAAACACAACTAAATTTCTAAAATATTCAAGATATCAAATAAATAAATATGACCTTATAAAACTTAGTTATAAAAATATATCTACCATTTTATGACCTTCTACAAATAAAATTCAAACTGGACAAAAATATAAATCCTAAAATATCCTCTAACAAATATAATAGTACTACCAATAGAAAGAGAAAAATATTTAGAAAAACTCTCATAAAAAGGTTTACTGAAAATAAATCATTTTACTTACCTAAATAATCCCAGAAGTAGAACCGCAGGCTGAAAACCCCTCCCGAATTCTTTTCTCTCTCGCTCTCTCTTTACTTTCTCTCTCTTCCCTCTCTCCCTTCTCCTCTCTCACCGGTGACACTGTCTCCTCTCTAAAGGGTGTGTGTGTGCACATACCCCCTCACTCTGCCGAGCTCAATGCGTGCGTGCGTGTGTTTGCTTGTTTTTTTTCTTCTCTTGCCTTGCATGCCATCTCTGCACTTTCTTCTTCCCCTTTTTTTTCTTTTGCTTGCACGAAATCCCTATTGATGGGATGTTACAACTCTCCCAACCTAAATAGGAATTTTGCCCCCAAAATTCACGATAAAAATGAGGAAATCATCCACAACATAAAACACAATCACAAGATTCAAATCAATGAAGACGACCATAAGAATAACCATCAAACATAAGCATCACACAATTACCAGCTAAATACAACACAACATACATATCAATCACTATCGCAGCGCATCAGCATACCTATCCCAAAAAGGGAGGGAAAATCACGTCGCATTCGCTCTTCAGTTTCCCACGTGCCATCTCTAGGTGTCATACCCTTCCAGAGGACTTTTACAAGCCGAATAGTATTTTTCCTCAATTGCTTGTCCTAGACATCCACAATCCTTTCAGGCTCTGCTTGATAGGTCATATTCTCCCTTAGCTCAATTTCCTCAGGTACAATGACATGGGACGGGTCTGGGTGATACTTCTTCAACTGTGACACGTGGAACACGTTGTGCACACTCGACAAGTGTGGCGGTAAGGCAATTCGATAGGCAACTAGTATTCACACTCCCCTCACAACACGTATTAAAATAGAGACATGCATTCTTTGTTTTTCGATTCAATTAAACCCAACAGTCTCAAGGTTCCAACCTTGAGTATCTCAGAGAAATACACTAAGAATTGGCAATTTGAACTCTCTAGAAAGAGCATATATGTAATCACTGATGCTCAATAGAATTAATGAATAAAATGACAGAGAAGGCGGTTGAACAAAATAAATGTCAAAAGCTCTTTAATTACTCTTCATCTGTCTTGAATGCTCTTTTATAGATGAGGCTCACTGAATGTCTGTTAAAGAGAGCTAAGTATCTGTTACTCACTGCTACATTCTCCAAGGCTTTGTAATTAATGCTTCATTTAATGCAACTCAACTGTCGATAGCAATGACTGCGGAGATGAATGTCAATGCTTTATGCCGGAGACATTCTTGGTCAAACCCATACCTATTTAATAAATCAACTAAAATGCATTTATGAGAGCAGGTAAAATTCAAATGGGCTAAGCACAAAAAAGGAAAAATTTGGCAAAAGGTAAACTCCGCTGTGTCAGACTGAGATTATGTCAGACAAATTGAAACCCAAGTTTTCAATTTTCATAACTCAAGTGTTGAACCAGTCAATATGAAGAGACTTTAAGAGACATGAAATGGAACTTCAAGTTTTCATGAATAAGGCTCGAGTTTTGTGAAACTTCTAGTTGAAAATCGAGTTTTCAATGGACGTTTTGTAAAGGAATATGAAAACTTTTCTTTGAAACTTGAGTTTCAGAAGCAAGTTTTGCATAACTTGAGTTCTAGATAAATGAAACTCAAGTTACATAACATAATTTGAAACTTGTATAATGAAATGGTCTTTGAAACTCGAGTTTTGTAAAACTTTTGATTGGAACTTGAGTTGTTATAGGAAGTTTTTAAACTTGAACATTTTTTAAGTGTAAAAGCTCGAGTTGTAAAATCATGGAACTCAAGTTTGACAAAATAAGTTTTAAAGTTGAAGTTCATGAAACACAAATCTCGAGATCTGTAAAGTTTGAACTTGAGTTCTGTAAATCTTGAATCCCAAACTCGAGTTTCCAATGCAAGTTTTATGCTTGCTATGTTGTAGAACTCGAGTTCTAAGAAAACAGACTCAAGTTTTAGACAACTTCCTCCTGGAACTTGAGTTTTAACTAAAAGTTTTTGAACTAAGATCAAAACGTCTTTTTAAAACTTGAGTTTTGTCTGAAAGTTTTTTAATTGAGAACACTGTAAGCATTGTAAAACCCGAGTTTTGCAAAACCATAACTCAAGTTTTGCAAACTCAAGTTTTAGCATCAAGTTATAAAACTTGAGTTGTTAAAAGTCCATACTTGAGTTTTGAATCACTTTTACCACATTCAAAATAATTTCAAATTTTGTAACATTTTCCAAATCCTGCAGCATCATAGGGTTTTGTTATCATCAAAACAAGCTATCAACACATTCACATGTTAGACAAATAAACTAGCCCATCAAGCAAAGTGTGAAAGAGCTTGATCTAGACAACATGTTAAATAAAGAAGTTTAACACATTAGTGAGTAGGATGGTCTAATATTTGTTTTTAACATGAGAGGCTAGATGAAGTGTTAGTCCAAATGACCTAGTACATTATTTGAGCTCCAAAGACTATCAATGTTGATATTAACATGCTAGGTATAAGATTAGCCTGTTGAGTTAAAAAAAGCATATCCATCGCTTTGATTTAGGATGAAAAACTATGCAACGTATCCAACATCTAACCTTCCACGTGGCACTTATTTAAAACCCAACATAATCCACATGGCTATCCAATCGAGCAAAATGTTATATTGTTAGTTAATATACCTAAGTCTGTTAGATAGTAACTATATTGGTTAAGCAAACTCAAGTGTATTACAAGTAGGTCTACATGGCTCTATATATTGTATAAAACTCAATAGTAGAAAGCACAGATCACATCATTTCATTTCACCTCTCTCTTTTCCCCCTCTTTCATGGTATCATAGCAATAAGGCTCAAAACCTATGGACAAGTCTTCAAAAACCTCCAAAACGGTCTACTCTGATACTTCACAAAGGAGGACATTGTGCCTGTTTAACTCATAGTTTGCAGGGCCCGAACGCACGTTCAACAGTGTTTTTCCGCAAAACGAGATAATCGCTTTCACATATTTGCCTCAGCTTACGTAAAAGTACTTCTCTACCACATTCCCACACAAGCCCATTATTACCTTTACTTATCTTGTCTCTATTAAGCTCGAGGGGCACAATTACCTACTATGGAAGCAACAACATGCTACAGCAATTAAAGAACATAGTGTACAACAATTTATCAATAAGGATGTGAAGTCACCAGCAAAGTATGTTATGGCTGGTGCTCGGTGCCAGAAGGATTCAAAATGAATCTTGTATATCTTGATTAGGAAAGACAAGATCAACTACTCATGTAATGGATGAGTTGTTCTATGTTTAAAGGAATTTTCACTCAATTGTTGGATGTTTGAAGGAAAGACTTAATTGAAGTCCATCAAGAAATAAAGCCTTTTTGCAAATTCTTATATGCTCAAACTACATAGTGATATTGATGCCTTAGCTGCCATTGGTCATTTGATTCCTAAGGCTATGTTTTGTTTGATGGAAGGGAATGGGAGGGAATAGATAGGAGAAAATGGTAAAGGATGTAAGGGTTTCGTGTTACCTTGTTTAGTAATGTTGGAAGGGACGAGAAGTAATGAGTTTTGTGTTTGGTTTAAAAGAGGAAGGGAGGGGATATATTAATTTACAATTATGCCCTTATATGGTATACTACAAAAAAATGTTACATTCGCAATGGTTAGTTCATAGTGGTTATAAAAACCATTACTAAAATATGAGATTAGTAGCGGCTTTTGGTGGAAGCGCTATAAAGTTGCAATGATGATGAGAAACTAAATTTAGTAATAGTTCATAACAACTACTAATCTGTAGCCAATTTCACAAAATTTGGCGGGAACAACACGCCAATATAATGGTGGTTCTTCACAGTGGTTTACTAATAGTAAACCGTTGTAGAAGTGAAAGGTCACAAACTACATCAATGTCTGTAGCATTTAAGACAAACTACTACTAATATGTAGCTCTACCACTATTTTTTTGCAACGGTTTTAGATGAAAAAATTGCTGCTGATTTGAAACGTCAATTACTCCACGCACATTTTGCAACAGTTAAGACAAACCGCTACTAAAATGTTACATTTATGAGGTCTTATGCAGGGATGACACTATTTTTTGCCATGGTTGTAGATGAAAAAACCGCTGCTAATTTGCAAAGTCGATTACTCAACGCACATTTTTCTTATGTTTAGACAAATTGCTACAAAATGCGCATGTTTTCGATGAAAGTCTTTATGGTTTGCCGATAAATCGCTACTAATTAGTAGCAGTTTATTCAAAAACGCTACTAAGTTAATGGTTATATATACCCCCTCCTCTTTTCCTCACTTCTGAATTTTCAAAAAGTCACATCGAAAGAGTTTTCAGAAATTTTTTCTCCTTTTCTCAAATTTTTTTACACAAGGAGGTGAAGAGGGAGAGAGTGTTGTGGTGAAGAACAAAAGAGAAGAGAAGAAATTAAGTCAAAATCCAATGTAAAGGTGTGTTTATGGCTTAAAAGCTTCCATACAATCAAGTTCTAGGCTTACATCTTCCTTTTAATCGGTTTATTTCTTGTGTTTTGGTGTTCTTGAAGAGAAGAGCAAGAGGAGCTAAGGGTTCTAGTGAGATAAAGTGAAGAGAGAGACAAATTGGAAGAGATAAGTGGTAAAATCCAACTCTATGCATGATTTTGAGCTTGTTGATAGTTGGATTGTGTTGGTTGAGTATTGTTTTGAATTTTTGGATATGAAACCTTATAGGGGATGTTCTACTCGAATTTGGATTAGTATATGGAGGAATGATTTTGAGTTAAATAATGGTTAGAAAGTGGATTGGAAGGAAGATTATGCATATGTATGGGAAGATATCATGAAAATCACATTTCCCTTCCTTTGTGTATTTCGACTTGTGCTGGAAATTGGGGAAGGAAGTGGATTTTGATATTTTTTATGCTTCCAATAGATTTAGAATGGAAAATTGTGTAAGGTATACGTAAGAAAACAAATTTAGAAGTAACATGATTGAAAATGGCAAAATTAGGGTTTGAGAACCCTAAGTTACAAGAGAGGTTTTGTTAAGTGTAATATGTTATAATGCATGCCAACAGTTATTTGATGTGAAATACATTATAATAATGTGTGGGCATTGTGAATTGCAAGAGCTTGCAAAGTTCAAGAAGCCAAGAAGAAGTGAAGGGAAATGAAGGTTACTTCAGAGGCAACAAAGTCTCTAACTTGTGCATTTACATTGTTATTGATTATTGTTTTATGTTTATTACTATGATGATGCAATGTTAAGTGTGTGTGAACATGTAAAACCTTACTTGATGATGTGCCTAGGCCATGTGCAAGTTTATATTGATGGTATGTTAGTAAGGTATATTTAAGTTTGTGGCTAGTTCAATGTTGCATAATGATGATCATGCATGTTGATGTGCTAGTTATAGTGACTATTGCTATTGAGATTTTCAAGAAATCCCATTTTTTCCATCATGGAAACCTCTAGGCCAAAGTTCATCCAAGGGTAAAGGCAAGGAAGTAGAGACCTAAGGTGCGCAATATGGCTTCAAATTGCGATGGAATGCATGAACATGTTGAACAAAGCTCATCAATATTGGTTTATGTTGTGTTATGGACTAATGTATGTTAAACCTCTACTTTGTCAAGCATGTTGAGATATCCATATGAATATGGGAAGTATTCTAATTAACTAAGTAACAAAGTGATTACATGAAATTGAATGAGAAATGCATGTCAAAGTGGTAAAAAGGGTCCAACACTCTTAACCAAAGCTTAAGTTGATGTAAGTGTATAATAGGGTAAATGGAATTCAAATTGTATGACATTTTCTAGTAAAATGGTGCACATTCCAAGCTTTGAAATGAGTCATAATTTGCCTAATTTGGATGTGTACAAAAAAACAAGTTATGCATTTTCAAAGTTTAAATAAGAATTTGAAAAATTAAAAAATAACCAAGTGAATAGTGCATATTCACTAATTTTCTATAATTAATGAGAATGGAAATGGTCAAATAAGTATTTTTATCTGTAGAGAATTGAATGAGTTTCAACTGGAGACTTAAACCACTTGATTTTAATGTTTCTAGAATTAGTTATGATTTTTCAAATTTAGTAAAAGATTTCAAGATTAGTAGGTGAATAGTGATAGTGAATAGTAATCCGTGAAAAGTTTGAAATTTTCACTTGGTACTCTAATTCTAGTTTATGGAAGTATTCAAGTGGTTTAGAAATGGTCTCCATTGCTCATAAAAGTATAGGAAAAGTGGTGTTACATGTAGTAAGGTATGTTCCCATATTATGGTTTGTAATTGCATTATGATAATCATGTATATTAATGTTTTAGTTAGTAATTTTTGTTATTGAGATTTTTATGAAATCTCACTCTCCTCTTACAATGCAACATCATAGGGTCAAATTCCTCCAAGGTCAAAGGCAAGGAATGTGAAGATTAAGCTTTGGAAGATTTTGTCAAGTTATTGTATTTGTTAAGTTTGAAAGGAATTGAGATGGCTATATAATATAATAACGTTTTTTGGGTTATGTGTGAACAACCTGAACCATATTGTATATCATATGAACCATAATGTATATCTTATGCGATAGTAGGTATGAAGACAAGTTGCATGCACTTGGCAACTTAATTAGAAATGCATGTGATAATGAGTAAAAGGGGATAAATCAGTTACACTGAGTTTGGAAACTCACATCTGTGTAACCAGTTACACTGAGTTTATCATCCAAACCACCGTATACCAAGAATAAATCCTTAATCCTTCTCAAGTACTTTAGTATATTCTTGACAGTAGTCTAATGACCCTCAACTGGATCTTACTGGTACCTACTAGTCATACACAAGGCGAATGAGACATCCGGTCGAGTACATAACATGGCATACATAATGGGTCCAATAGCCGAGACATATGAAATCTTATTCATGCGATTTCTCTGATCTGGTGTTTTAGGACACAGATCCTTTGAGAGAAGGATGCCGTGAGACATGGGTATGTACCCTCTCTTTGAAACCTGCATACTGAACCTATGTAGTATTTTGTCTATATATATACTCTGACTTAAGCCTATAAGCCTCTTGGATCTATCTCTATAGATCCTGATCCCTATGATGTAAGTGGTTTCGCCCAAATCTTTCATTGAAAAGGACTTTCCTAAGCAAGACTTGACACTCTGTATGGTAGGAATATCATTCCCAATGAGTAGGATGACATCAACATAAAGCACTAGGAATACAACTGTGCTCCCGCACTGACATTCTTGTAAACACAACGTTCATCCATGTTTTGAATGAAGCCAAACTCTTTGACAACTTCATCAAAATGATGATTCTAACTTCGTGATGCCTGCTTCAATCCATAAATGGATCGTTGAAGCTTGCATACCTTACCAGAGTCCTCTGGACGCACAAAACCTTCAGGCTGTGTCATGTACACATCCACAAGTAGCTTTCCATTGAGGAATGCCGTTTTGATGTCCATATATCATATTTCATAGTCATAATATGCTGCAATGGCAAGAATGATTCTGATTGACTTGGCCATCACTACTGGGGAAAAGGTTTCATCATAGTCAACACCATAAGTTTGTGTGAATCCTTTTGCAACCAGTCTTTCCTTGAAGACACTGACTTTGCCATCCATGTCGGTTTTCTCTTTAAAAACCCATTTATACCCAATGGTTTTTACACCTTCAGGTGGGTCAATCAAGGTCCATACCTGATTATCATACATGGATTGCATTTCAAACTTCATGCCATCTAGCCATTTGTCAGAGTTTGGTCCTACTACGGCCTTTTGATAGGTGGTTGGCTCATTGTGTTCAATGAGCAACACATCGTGACTCCCGGTAACCAGAAATCCATATCTCTGAGGTGGTTGTCGTGATCTATAAGACCTCCGTAGGCCTTGTCTTACCTGAGGAGGCTCAACAACATCTTGTGAGTCTTCTCTGTCTTCCATATGCGGTTCTGTGGTGTCTTGAGATTCTCGAACTTCTTCGAGATGCAATTTGCTCCCATTGGTTCTTTTAGAGATGAACTCTCTTTCTAAAAAGACACCGTTTCAAACAACAAACACTTTGTGCTCAGTGGGATTATAGACATAATATCTCTTTGTTTCCTTGGGATACCCCACAAAAAGGCATTTAGAGGATATGTTTGATAATTTACCGGAGGCCTGCTGTTTAACATAGACCTCACATCCCCAAATCTTGAGAAAAGACAAGCTTGGTTTCTTCCCAGTCCATATCTCATATGGTGTCTTTTCAACTGCCTTAGATGGAACAAGATTAAGTGTAAACGCAGCTATTTCCAATGTGTGAACCTAAAAGGAAGGTGGAAGATATGTTTGACTCATCATAGATCGAACCATATCTAATAGA
Source organism: Vachellia pachyceras (assembly GCA_025593235.1). Classification (NCBI taxonomy): domain Eukaryota; kingdom Viridiplantae; phylum Streptophyta; class Magnoliopsida; order Fabales; family Fabaceae; genus Vachellia; species Vachellia pachyceras. The sequence goes on from JANTPZ010138105.1 coordinate 28,372, forward strand.
GTTCAATTTCTCCTTTCAGAAACTCCATTCCATTATGGTGTTCCTGGAAGAGTGAGTTGTGAGATTATCCTACAACCCCTAAGATGGTCAACAAACTCTTGGCTCAAATATTCGCCTCCTTAATCAGATCGAATTGTCTTGTCAAGTTGGTTTTGCACTTCATTTTAGAATATTTTGAACATTTCAAAAGATTCAGATGTATGTTTCATTAGATAGACATAACTATATCTACTAAAATCATCTATAAAAGTAATGAAATACAGATAACCTCCTCTGGTAGGCGTATTTAGTGGTCCACATACATCTGTATGTATGAGACCCAATAAATCAGTGGTCCTCTCACTATGCCTAGTAAAAGGTGTCTTAGTCATCTTTCTCAATAAACAAGATTCACACGTGTCATCAGTTTAAAAATGTGTTTCTCATTTACATGGCCTAGACGACAATGTCATAGGTAGGTTGGATTCAAATCATTTGATTTAATTCTTTTAGCAGTTATGTTATAGATATTTCCACTTGCGGGATGTTTTAAATTTAAAAGGTAATGATCAAGATGCAGATCATCATCAGCATAAAATTGTCATTACGATAAATAGAACATTTTCAATTCCCGTCAATGGAAGTATAACCTTCCTTATCTAAATAAGAAAGAGAAACAATGTTACTACTCAAAGTAGGAACATAAAAGCAATTGTTCAATACTAACAAAAGCCCACTGGGCAGAACTAATTCATAAGTGCCTACAGTTAGAGCAGCAACTCTTGCTTTATTCCCAATGCGTAGGTCCACTTCGCCCTTTTTCAATTTTCTACTGTCATTGAGGTCCCACACACTTATATAGATGTGAGAACCACATGTAATATCAAATACCCATGAAGAGAAAGTAGAAAAATGAATATATATATATATATAACTTAAATACCTGAAGAGATAGCCCCGCTATCCTTCCTTTTCTTTCTCAGATCTTCCAGGACGAGTTTGCAATTTCCTTTCTAATGACCAAGCTTATTACAGAAATAACAGACTCCATCCTTTAGAGGCTTAGCCTTATCCGGCGTGGACTTGATTTTAGGTTTATTTAGCCTTTTGATCTTACCAGTAAAGCTTTTACCCTTTTCAATGCCCTTGCCTTTCCTCTTTAATACATGAGAGCTAACTGATGCACCCTCAGGCATCTTGCAGGAATGTAAGGCCTTAATGGTCTCAAACCATTCCTGCCTTGCCTGTTGCTAGAACATTTCGTTAAGATGAACAATCATCTCATATGCCTCAATATGTTCCAGATCTCTTTGGATCTCTGCAACCATGGTGGCTAGCATAAGGCATCCTACATCCACAGAGTCATCCTTATGCTTTAAGTAAGCATCTCTATGAGCTCTGGGAGCATTGGCTGCAGGCTCATCAGGAATGGGTCGATCAAGGACATAAGTCTTTCTTTCATGCTTGAGAACAATTCTCAAGTTCCTGAACCAGTCAAGAAAGTTTGTCCCATTGAGTTTTCTTTCTCAAGGACCGATCGCAGTGATAGTATAGCAGTATTAGTAGTCGACATTATACTACAATTTCAAAATACGCAAAGCATATAAGTAATCTCTCACTCAGTTAATAACCCTCAATATAATTAGTGGACTAAGACCCATATTTCACTTAAATTTAACTCCGCTTTGGCAAGACCTTAAATTTAAGTTATTTAGGTAGGTAACCCTTTACCAATTACATCATATGTAACTCTTAGATTTTATGGGATTTGGTCATCATATGACTCAGCATGTTTAATCCCATCTAATGCCTTGAGATCCAAAATCGTTTTGATAATCTCAATTAAGTCAAGACAATAATGAATTGTGTGAGTAGCACCATTACTCACGATTGTTTTCCCAAGATAACTCAAATGCATCCACTTTGGTGCAACCTACAACTGAGCGATTGAGGTTTTGACAATTATTCATTAATTGACGGCATAATGACTTAAGATTCATTTGGAGGGTTAAACGAATTAATTTTACGAATATAATACGGGTTGTTATTGCATCTCATACAATACCATATTTAATGATCATAAACTATCATGCAATGGTCTAATTAAAAGTATATAATAAACGTGAGACAACATGGCTGTCCTAACCTGAATCCTCCCAAGCCAATGAGAGGAATTCTAGAAAAGATTAAAAGATTACATTGAAAGAAACCTCGTTTGAACATACGAGCGGAGTGAGATGAGAGAAGAATGTACATCAAGAATCTTTAGAGGAAGACACGACATGTAGGCCGTATTTAAATTTTACAACCCCTTGTAAAACTAAAGCCATGTTGTTTTACTATACCCATTTAATCATTCAAGATCAAATCACAATAAGCAATAATTTATACAATATCGCACTACGCATATGGGTTCGAGCAAAACAATACATTATATGTAATCCAGATTTGCATCATATACGAATCCATAACTGTATGAATGCATGAACTTATTCATGAGAACAAAACCGCACTTGTGTATACATCATATGTATACGAACATATATCCCTTCATACGAACATATTCGAAAACACATACATCATGTATCATATACATAATTAAAACACATATGTTATGTATCACATACATCATTTATACATGGTTATAACATCATATGTATACGAACATATATCCCTTCATACGAACATATTCGAAAACACATACATCATGTATCATATACAGAATTAAAACGCATATGTTATGTATCACATACATCATTTATACATAGTTATAACATACATGCTTCAAGAATACGAGAACCCATATAACATACATTTGAATTCAAGAAAGCATACATCTCATGCTAATCACACAAACTCAATCTAAACGCACAATTGACCTGACTCTGATACCACTGTTGGGATTTTGAACGTACATGCAGCAGAATTTAAAATTTTCTAATCCCAAATATGGATCTGTCAAAGGCGTTTAGATCGAGGAGATGAAGGCGTACCTTTTGCGTTTTGAGATTGTCCCTTCCTTTGCATCTGGATCTCTTTAGATTCCACAAACTTCCACGCTCTTGCTTCCGATCACGAGGAGCCGATGTTCTTTCAATTGCCTCCCTCTACCGGTATCCACGCGAACAGTCTCCAACAATAGCAGCGTGCTAGCGTCTCTTCGTTTCTCTCTCTCTATGGTTTCGTGGCTCAAGAGCGAAGTCAAATTCAGAATGGGATGCCTCTTCTGTTCACGAGCACTCGTATTTATAAAGCTCATGGAGTGCATCATAATCCAGGATTAATCTTTTATTAATCTTGAAAAATCCGAATTTGAATTTCAAGATCAATCTTATCAATCTTGAAATTTGAAAAGATATTCAAGATCTAATCTTGTAATTCGAAATTTTAATAGACATTCAAGATCCAATCTTGCAATTCGAAATTTCAAAGGATATTTAAGATCCAATCTTGAAATTCAAATTTCAAAAGGATATTCAAGATTTAATCTTGTAATTTGAATTTCAATAGACACTCAAGATCCAATCTTGCAATTCAAAATTTCAAAGGATATTCAAGATCCAATCTTAAAATTTGAATTTCAAAAGGATGTTCAAGATTTAATCTTGCAATTCGAATTTCAAAAGGATATTCAAGATCTAATCTTGAAATTCAAAATTTGAAATTCAAAATGTGAAATTCGAATTTTGCAATCTTAATTTGGATTAAATTGATCTGATCAAATCATATCCATTTAATTAATCCAAATAATGAGCCAACAAATTTAATTTATCTTTATAAATTAAATTAATGCTAGTTATTTAATTTATCAAATAAATTAAATATTAAACTAACACACACAAATAT
>JANTPZ010138106.1:5247-27153 GCA_025593235.1 Vachellia pachyceras
AACAGCATGACTGGTTATAAATTTTATATTGATATTGATCGATGTTAATCTGATGGTATTTTTGGCTTTGTTTATGCCTATATAGTTGTTTGCTTGGTGATTATAGTTGTGTTTCTTGGTACATTGGTGATTTTGATTATGTTTCAATGTTGTATGTTGTTTTAATCATCTGGAGAATGGAGTTAAGTATTCCAATACATAATTTGAAGTACGACTCTGACCGATGAAATTATTGATTCAGCTTGGTTTCTGTGTATCAAGATTATACCTAAACATTTGATAAGCGCACTTAACAGGCCATCTCAAAGCTAGTTTGTAATCTTTGCTGATATATATATATATATATATTTTCATTTTATGCTCCAGGTTTTAATTTTATTGCCATTTGCAAGCATTTTGTTCCGTGTTGTGAAGAGGCTTATACATCTTACACCTCCATCTTGCAAGGTACTGTGGGTTGATCCTTTAACCTTTTTATTTAATTGACGCTTTACCTTTTTTTAACCTACAATAAATTTTTCGACCATGGTCTTAAACACCAACAATGTATCTGCATGTTCTAGACCCTGGAGGGTTGCTTCAACTCTTAATCTGGGGCATTTGAGTTCGAAATGACTGACAAAAGGGTTATTATATTTTTGTCTCAATCCTCATGCTCCTACCTAGTTGTAATTTTCCGTTTTTTCTTTTTCTAAAACCAGAATTTTCAACTAAAGTTCCTTGTGTGTTTTCTTTGGGCGAGGATCTCTTCTAAGCCTGTTTCTATTCATAGTTTTATGTTGGTTTTCGCAGCTCAATGTGGAGCATATGGACCGTTTTTCCTCCAAATTTGGAGGTGAAGATGATAAAGGCAATGGCCAACTGGATGAAAATGGGCAGGAATCTGGAAATGCAAAACCCCAAAAGTCATATAAAGGTTCCGACTTTGAAGCACTTTTTGGTGGCAACAATGACGATGACTTCATGATTGGCATCAAGTTTACAAGGTAAATTATATTTCCAAATAGTAATTAGCTTAATTTATTTTAAATCTTTTTTCTGGGATGAGTTAAAGTTTTAGTAAGCTCACCATCAGCATTTGTCATTAGACTCTTTACAATTAGATAGTCATGAATAATTTTGATTACAAGGCCAAATTTATCTTATATATTGTATTATTTTTGGGTAAAATTCTGTGAACTTACAATGGCATGAGTCCTTTTCAGGTGAAAATTTGATATTCCCAGAAGAGAAAGCTGGGTGAAGTATAAATTAGAATATAGGGGCTTCAGTTGGTTGTTACAGAATCTAACCATCCTATTAATGTCTAGATGTCTTTGACATGTTTGTTGATAACTCTGGCAAGCTGCGAGTGCTTATAATGCATTATTTCCTGGTTATAATTTACACCTCAATTTTTTTCAAGGGTAACTCTGAAGTTCCTTAAAGAAATCCAATCATGAAAGGAACCATTTTTAGATGCCTCCATACTCGCATAGTTGTCTTTACCTTCTAGAATTGATTGTTGAATGTGAAAGCTACTCATTTTAATTCGAAAGTTTGTACACATATAGCTTCTTTGTGAATTATCTTGAATATATATAGAAAAGAGATCTGAAGATGCTGTCTAGGAGTGCCTGTTTTGTGCAATGTTGAATTCTTTGGTTCTCTTTTCTCTTTTAAAGCTTGTGTTTTGTTGCACTTGTATCATACAGCAATATGAAATAAATTTCTCATGGCTAAGATTTATTCTATTTCTTTTGCGCAGGAAAACTATCAAGTTATTTAGTGATTTCCATACCTCGGACATCATTGTTGCTTCCCCATTGTGCTTGGTCAATGTAAGAAATTTCCTTCTAAGATTTCATCTGTGTCTTATATTTTATAATTTAATGATGTGACTATTATGGACCTTCATTAAACAGCTTAAGCTTTGAGTTGAAGTGTGTTTTACCATCTTTTTTTGTATATTTTGAAACTTTGTATGCCTTTTCTTTTTATTACTATATTTTGAAGGACGATACTGCTTATGTATGCCAATAACTTGTTCTAAATGCCAGAAAAGTGATGAGGCCAAGCGCAACAAGGAAAAAGATGTTGATTATTTGTCATCAATAGAGGTAACATGTTACTATTATTGAAATTATGTCTTGATAATTCTGACTTTGTATGTTGCTACTCTTTATGTACAAAATATGCTGTAAAGTTGACCTAGCGAATGAATTATGAGCAGGTTCTGATTGTTGATCATGCAGATGTAATAGCAATGCAGGTTTGTTAAGGGTTTACTTGATATGGTTGTAACATTCTGTTGGTTCTTGATCTTGAGCCTGTAAATGAATTTTGTCTATCATATATCCAAAATTTGGCAGGATTGGTCTCATGTGCGTACAGTTCTTGAACACCTGAACCGCTTACCTTCAAAGCAGCCTGGGACAAATGTCATGCGAATAAGACCATGGTGTGATATATATTATCTGTCTCTCACGGGTTTTGCTTAACTTATTCTTTTTGTTCTTCCCATAAGATATTTTTAATTGAATATTTGGGATTGGCTTTTGCATGCACAATGTAATTTATGTTGTATTGGGTGGCAACCATAATTCTTAGTTGTAACAGTATGAAGCAAGGGTTGCACAAATTGGAACTCTTTAATCCCTCAGTTGATGACTTGTTTGTCAAAGAGATGTTGGACATGACAACGGGAATTTAGTCTCTGTTCTTAAATATGCTATTAGTGTGCTCGATATGATTCCAGTTCCATTGTGGGCATAATTTGAAGGGATTGCCCTGCCTTGTGCATGTAATCCTTTATTTCTTTGTCACATGAATTATTTACTATGTTTATGCTTCTTAGAAGCAAGTGTAAAACATATGATGAGCATTTTCTTTTCTTAGAATTTTGTAATGATTTAAAACGTTTCTTTTGTAGGTATCTTGATGATTATGCCAAGTTTTACAGGCAAACAATCATGTTAGGTTTTTATTCAAATCAAGGTAATGAGTGTCCCTTATTTTCTGGCCTAGATCAAGGTTATACCGTAACCTCTGATGTGTCTTGTTGCAGATATTAATGGTTCATTCAACCATCAGTGTTTTAATTATCAAGGGAAGGTCGGTTTCAGAAGTGCTTTCACTTTTTATTTTTCATGAATGAAGATTGTAAGACTTATCACGGTTGAGTTTGCGCACTTATTTTTGGCTGTTTCATATAGAATTCAATGCGAACTGATATTGATTTTCCCTGTGATGTAAAACTATATTGAAGACCTTGAAAAACGGATTAATTCTGATGCTTATGCAAAATGTACATGAAAAAATAATAATGTAGAAACTTTAAAACTCTTGTGATGTTAATGTTGTCAATTTATATATGCAGGTGAAACTGATCTGTGAATACAAAGGTTTGCTGCACAAAGTTTCATCCCAAATACCGCAGGTTTTTGTTTTTATTCTTTGATGTTTTAACAAATTTTTTGTATTTGCTCACTTAAATCAGGGTCTATTTGATGCATGGTAGTTCTTGTTGGGGTGCCCATTTTCTTTGCCAGCAAGCAGGAGCAGAGAAATTAAAACTCTTCGACAACTATACAATTAAACACAGCATACAATCAGATTTGACTTTTTATATGAATTCAAATTTCAAACTTATTCCTATAGAGAAATTAGGGATTCCAAATTAACTAATTAGAAGCAAACTATTCATTTGCTGTGGCTTCTCCTACTATCACTGTTGGTTGGATCATAGAGCACTTATAAGAGGGCTAGCCGTGAGCTGTTTAAATTGGTTTTGATTAACTAACTTTTGTGATGTCGTGAATTGTGATTCATTATCTTGATTATTTATTGTCGTCATTGTTGCTTTCTTTCTTAATCTAGAAAGTATTTTAAAATTAATTTTTTCCCCTTATGTTGAGGTTAGATGATTCATTTTTTTCTTAGATGCTTCTATTTCTGGTTAATATGTTTTAGATTCGTCTCTGTAGGTTTATACTGCATTTTATTTAGCACCATCTCATTATCTTATATCTTCAACCCTATAGGTTTATGAACGTTTCGATGTAGATTCAATGGTAGATGCTGATGCTCGCTTTGATTATTTTGTTAAGAAGGTATCATTTTGTAATTATGGTTCTAGAAATTCTAAATTCTTCATCATTTCTGTTAAGTAGTCTTCCCAGCCTCACTTCTGGGCTTAATCAGTTCAATGCCATAATCATATCAATCATCCAACTCATTCTGTTCCCAGATCTTTTGCATATCTATCTTTATTTAGTTTTCCCTAGTTTGATGCTTGTCACCTCTGGCCAAGGGATTATTTTAGAAGTTCATATACAGAACATTATGTTTAAATGATATAAGTATTCCCGGATGAAGGAGTAAAAAGAGAATTACACGCTCTTCTCTACATATTTATGACACTTGCGGGATCATATTGAGACATGACATTACTAATTGCAGGTTTTCCCGAGGATCAAAGAATCTGATCAGGTAGCATTTTTAATCTAGTTCTAAATTCATTTTTCTTTATGAGTAAGCTTTTATACGGTTGTGTGATCATTTGACATCATAATGTATTGATATATATATTGCAATGAAATAATTATTGCAGGGAGGAATTATGATATTTATTAGCAGTTATTTTGACTTCATTCGAGTACGAAATTTTTTGAAATCACAGGATGCCTCCTTCTGCCTTCTTGGGGAGTAAGAAGCCGTCTCCATTACTGCTCCTTTTTGTTCTTATGTTATTGTCATCATAGTTATCCTTTATGATGAGCTCTTCAAAAGTTTCACTATATAACCCATGAGTTTCAGCTAATTCATTCGATGCATTCTTTTGTTACTTTAGGTACACAACCCAGAGTGATATTTCCCGAGCACGTCTTTGGTTCTTTGAACAAAGAAGGAAAATTATGCTTTACACTGAGAGAGCTCATTTTTACCACAGATATAAGGTTACTCACATTGCTCTTATATGTAGTTTCCCTCCATCTTTTCCTTTAATTTTTTGTGTTGGAAGTGCTTTATTTACTATTAGTTCCTTTTTTTTTTTTCAAAAAACAACAAAATAATTTACCTGCCTGCTGCTTGTTTGTCTTGTTTTGGCTTGACTTATGCATTATAGTGTATATTAAAGTTAACTTCCCTAGCTGTATAGGAAATATCTTCCAAAACAAACAAAGAAGGGAAAATTAGCTAAAGAGGCTGAAACGCAATAACATGTACTACCTCTTAATATAATAAGCAATTGACTTTTATTAGGGGATTAAGGAAGCTGAATATACTATCCGAAAGTATTTATATATGTATATAATTAAATTATATATAAATTTACAAGTCAACCAATTTAGTTTAGAGAAAAATGATAAAAATAAATACTTCTCAGTAGTGTGTTCAATTTATTTAATCTCCTCAATAATAGTCAACGGCTCTTATATTAAGGATGTGTGGTAGTATTATAAAAGAAATCGTAGTTAAGATACGGGTTATCTCTCTCCTATCAACATATACGGAAGACCTCCCTTGTTCTCAATGAAATTCTGTTTTGTGCTCTCAAGAACTGAGGCTATGAAAGATAGGAGAAGTTATTATTCTTCTCTATCTTGTTACCATTCTCCACAATCCTCACTTCTTTTTTTTTTTTTTGGTGGCAGATTCGTGGTGTTAAGAACTTGATCATTTATTCACTACCAGAGAGAAAGGAGTTTTACCCTGAGGTGAGAAGTTCTTTATAAAGTAAATTTTCTCCCGGCTGTTTGTTGTGTCTCAAGCAATTCTTCATGCATTTATATTTCATATTTTTATTGGTATTGGTATAAAGTAGCTTCATATCTTATTCTATTCATAATGAAAAAACATAGATAAAGAATCCTTAACTTTTTTCCCGTGCCCCCTTCTTGTTGCAGATTGTAAATATGCTTGATGGGTCTGAGAACAATGCTTGCACTGTTCTTTTCTCTCGCCTTGACAAGTCCAAGGTAATTGACTTCACTCTTATTACCTACTACTACCCTCAGTCCTTAACATGGGTCAATTGACTTTCTTTGGAGTAATTAAGGAAGTAAAATACATTAAATGAAAAGTATTTATATTTATTTTTCTCTAAACTAATTTATCTTACTTGTAAACTGATATATAATTTAATTATACATAGAAATAATTACTTTTTAAGCAATTTGTTTATTTTTTTAATCTTCTAAAAAAATTAACATACTCTTAAGGACCGGATGTGGTATATTGCTAGTTATATAATCATTTTATTTCTATTTTCAATTTTATCTGAGTTCTGTTCTTCTGGAATATAAATACGTTTCAGTTAGAGAGAATTGTTGGGACTACAGCAGCCATTAGGATGGTTCTTGCAGAGAAAGGTGTCTTTGTTTTCTCTCATTAGATGGCTAGCAGCTCTGCTTAACTCATGAGGAGGGTCTGGCTGAGATTTTTACAAGATGCAAAAATGGCTTTTCAACAAATGCTGGAATTTTCTTCCTCTTCATATTAAATTATTTTTTATTTTATTTAACTCAGGTAATGATAGAATTGTATGTGTGTATATAGGACGCGGACTTCAAATCTTAGTCAAGAGATTAAGATTTGCCATAGTTGGCTTGAAAAAGTTGTTAGTTGAAATTACATGGGATTAGAGTGGCTACGGCAGCGGCATTAAAATTATTGGTATTCTACGCAACAAATTTTTCATTAAGGTTGATGTAACAAGTACAAATTTTATAAGGATGTTTGCATATAAAATTTGTTTATAAATTTTATCTAGGCAAAAAAAAGTACATATTTTAATGAATTTTATTTACATATATTCACATTTTAATAAGGATGTTTTTAGAGAAGACATGAAATTTTTTTAGAAGTTGGTTTTATCATTTTATTAACTAAGGAGAAAATGATATTTGAAGAAATCGATTAATTAAACTTTTTTATTGTGATTTATAATTGAGATGGCAGAATTATTTTAGAATCCGACATTTATTATAGATATTAGGAAATATATGGTAAAACTTTACTATAAGGTGTTTTTTCTTAAAAAAAATTAATGGATCTTTTTCGTCAATTACGTTGGCAGGGTTGAACTTTAATGCACCAACCACACTATTATTCTATTAATTAGAATGAAGGAGCATTCATTCGAACAATTTTAGATCATGGATTATATATCATGGAGCTTTTATTTAACAACGGCAATAAATCTATAAAATAAGTATATTAATTTATAAATTTACAATTTCTTCATTAAACATTTTTAATGGATAACATAATTTATTTTTTTGGTCCACCATGAGTATCATAAATTCCAAGCAAATAATGAAATGGCAAATCCTATAAACATGTTTGTAGCAAAAAATAAATCCCATCACCAATAATCACAATGGGGCATGGGCTCACAAGGATTCCAGTGAAATATAAAGTATTCAACATGGGCTAAATTGGCATTTCAAGGAAGTGGCAACCATTTTTTTTTTTTAAAAAAAAAAAGCAAAACACACAACTAGGGTTTTCAAATGTCACCTATATATAAGTAATAGTTAGGTGTGCTCTATGAACTTCTCAGTCTTCAGTAGGTTATTGCCTGGACTTCAAGGAGAGTAGCCATGGGAGTCTTCACGTACGTCCTCCGTAAGTCCGATGGCGAATGGACCGGCAAGCAGCTCACCGGTGACATTGAGGCCTCTGCTCCTACCACATTCGAGATCCAGAGGAAGCTTGTCCAATCAACCCTAGCTGTTGATTCCTCTGGACCCGTTCAGTCCTCTTTCTCTTTCGTCTGCCCCAATTCCGCTGTTTTTCAGGTTCGGTTCTTCGTTTGTTTTCTCTGTCAATTATCTGATTCAATTAGCATACTGCAGTTTCTTAATGTTGTGATTAATACAATTTATTATATCAAACTGTTGGCGGAAGTGATCTTAGGACGTTGCTTCGAAGCGGCCCTGCGTTATCTGAATCTTTGTGGACTTCGAATTTTTTCTGAGATCTGATTTTGGATAACGTTCTTATTTTCTTCTTTGTTCTGTTACTCGTTAATGCTTGATGTGTGAATTTCTATTCCGACTTCTTGCTGTGGCTTCATGTTAACTACTTCGGTTGGGTTATGCTTGGCTGTACTAGAGGCGAGGATTAAATTTCAACACCAATTTGACTTGATCTCATCTGTGTTTTATATGGGTATAATTGTCTGACTCTTAATTGTTAAATTAGCTAAATGCCTTTAGGAGCGGTAGTAGGACAGATGAACTTTCTGACATTGGACTAGCTTAAATTGGGCTTTAAAAAAAGTAACTTTGTTGGATATACCACTCAGACCTGTGTTAATGTATTATTTACTCGTCAATTCATTATTTTCCCCCACGGTTTGTTTAGGTGGTTGTGGGTGGCGCAGTATTCGTTGGTGGCGGTGCCGTAGCTGCAGCTCCTGCAGTCGAAGGTGGCGATGCGCCTGCAGCTGAAGCTAAGAAAGAAGAAAAGAAGGAAGAAGAGGAAGAGGAAGACGAGGATTTGGGATTGTCACTTTTTGATTAGAGCATCAGTTATGTTATTGTAGTTCTCTCCGCTTTTAGCTCATTTTTTATGGAGAATAGTCTTTACTTTTCAAAGAGAGAAATTGTGTAATGGATTTAATCAGATAATGATTGGTTTTGATGAAAGGATTATCTTCTGAACTCAATGGCGATATTCATCACAATGTTTGATTTTCTGTTCCCTGCTGATTAAGTCTGTATTTAAGATGTTGTCCCTTTACAGAATAATTACTTCAGCTTCAATTCCATTTTGTCATGCTAGCGCTAACTTTTCCAGTCCTAAGTGGGTCTTATATGAGGGATTGGATGAGTGTTTCCAACAAGTCTGACATCGTTTAGAACCTCAGGTAACCGTTGTAGCTGGGAAAAGACCAATCAACAATGTATCCTAATTACTGTTTCATTTGCTTACTATCTTGCGTTATTTCATAGGATTTGTTTGCTTCTCTTGGGAAATTGCCTCATTCCTGTACACCATGATGGTTATGGGCTCCAGAAAAAAGACATGGAAAAAGTATTTGTCCAGTTCGTGTTTTGTTCCAGTCCATTCCACCATCTAGCTCTAGATGTTGGACAGATCACATCCTTGTGTCTGGAGTCTGGTATCCAAGTGATTTTTTTCTCCTTGCTCATTCCTATGTACTTGGAGACCTTACGGTCCGTCCGGTAGCATGGAATTGAAGGCAAAGAATTGGAACTGGGAATGGGTTGAAGCATGTTTGGTGGGTTGGAACTCATTTTTCCATGGAACCCAGTTCCATAAAAAATCATGGAACCCAGTTCCAACTCACCATTTGGAACCCAGTTCCACCTCCCTTGGAACTAGAATTTTTACCTTCTTGCCCCTTTCTTCTCAACTGACGGACGACAGCGAGCGAACGGATGAACGCACCCGGGCGACAGATGGGACCCCCACACCCAACGACGAGCTCGACCCCCATCCCAGGCGACGAAAGCGACCCTGGCGACGGACGCGAAGCCCACCCTCGGAGACGAGCACGATCCTCTACGACGAGCGCGACGCCCACTCCTGGTGACGAGCGCTATCTTTAGCGATGAATTGGTGTCGGAATTGCTAGATGGAGGGCTAGGAATTTTTTTTGAGAAGAGAAGAAAATTTTTTGTTGTAAGGGTATATTAGTCTTTTCACATTATAAATATAAATATTAAATTAAAACAATACCACACTTCTTCCAGCATACCAAACATACTTTTAATCTCAATTTCACTTTCAATTCCATCAAAATTAATTCCGCATACCAAACGGGGCATTATTGTCCAATTTGTTGCTTTCCATTCCTTCCGGCATGCTCTAAAATCAAAGATAACACTTTAAAGAATAAAGACACAACCTTGATGTTTAGTAGTTAGTAGTTTATTTTGGTTATATATATATTAAACGGGCTTTTATTAAGATATAATTCTATTGATTAAAAAGGTTATTTTATTAAAATTAATACATATTTGTTACAAATAATTAATTCAATTATTTTTTAATAATAATATAGTAGTTATCTTTTTTTTTTTTATCATGAGATCCAAAATTATATTAAATAACACAGGTCTTGCAGAGAGGAAATATAAAGTAGGGCAAAGATTAAAAGCAAAATGAAGATAAAAAGAAAAGGACAGAAAAGATGCTATTGTAATGGGATGAAACAAGTCCAGTAAAGCCGCCAAATCTTTCTTGATCATGCTACTTGAATCATTGAGATACTGTTAGATTGATCCTCTAGCGAAAAGACCAAATCATAAAAGAGGACATCTATTGTGTAAAGAAAGAGTTGTTGATGATCCAACTAAGAGCTCCTTTAAGGCGCCTTTGGGTGAAGCAATTGCTATTCTGGTGTAGTTTTCTGGAGGAAAAGCGTTGGATCGGTTTGGCTTGGAAGCATACCCAAATAGTGCAGTTTATAATTCCCCTGCTTTTGCTTTTATATATGATGACAGTCCAACCTTATGGGTTAAGATGCAGGTCTTGGTGAATCTGTGACAAAGGAGGTCCAGCTTTCTGTTGCTTTTCATTTTCTGATACAAAAGCAATCTCATTGAATGTTATTTGACTTTCCATCATGAATTATTAGATTTCTTCTCATACAAATTGTGTTCAGCAGTGTAATGATCCCCCTAATCATTCGCTCATGGCCTTCACGTTGTAGTAGGTAGGGTAGATTTTATCCAAGCCTGAAAGTTCGTCAGCTGCTCGCTTCCATTCGGATGTTTAAGCTTTGAAACCAGACTGCTCGTGTAAAGGGGCATGCACAGAACAGGTGATGAAGGTCTCATTTTCTTGACAGCCAAAAACACAAAGACCCGAAGTATTAAGATGATGAGAGATGAGAACATCTGCAGAAGGCAAGGAATTGTGCAGTAGTTTCCTAGTAGAAGGTATTTAGCTGGTAATTCCGTTGACCATAGGAACTTCCAGAAGCCATCCTTTTCATTTGAACCAAGCTGTCTCAATGCTTGGTTATAACCTTGCTTGACAGTATATCTCCCAGATGGAGAGGCAGTCCAGGTGATATGATCATTGACTCCTCTGAACGAAATGGGCAAACTGATAATTTGGTTGGCAGCCAATGAAGAGTGGTTCTGTAGAGGGATCTTATCGAATTAACATTCCATTTTAGTGGATTCCATGAGAAGGGCGTATGCATCAATAAGCTTGCAACATTATGGAAGTTAGCCACATCTGCAAACTCAGATTGCATGGGCCACCACAAAGGGTGGTTTAAAGGTATGGAAGAACCATTACCTAACAGCGTCCATTGGTAGGTAATGGTTCTTTAGTAGCATTTTTTATAAAAGCTACTAAGTAACCTTTGCAAATTCCATATTTTTGTAGTGACCGTCCAATGAAGAAAAGAAGAGATTAGATTCTTGTGATGTAATAAGCCTTTCCAAATCCAGAATGAGTTGTAAGGCTTCTTAATGAGAGGTTGCCCTGACCAATTAATGCATTACCCAGCAAGGTGTTGGATGGGGAAGAGATAACTCTCCAGAGTTGTTTGCCCATTAAAGATTTGTTTACCAAGGAGGTGTGCCGTATTCCAAGTCCCCCTTCTGTGATTGGTAAGCGGAGTGTATTCTTTCTAGCCAGATGCATTTTCTGTTGTTCATCTGAAGCTCCCCAAAAAAAATTAATACATCTGGAATCAATCCTGTCACAGATTTGTATTGGCAGTGGAGTACAAGACATAATGAGGATGTCTAACGCAGAAAGAACTGATTTAATTAGTTGAAGCCTTTATGCTTGTGAGAGTAAACGAGTTTTCCGAGTAGCAGGTTTTTTGTCTATTAATTCAACAACATGGTTATAAACAAGAGATTTGTCTCTTTCTAGGGCCTGAGTCTACCCAGGTTCCCAAGTATTTCCCTAATCTAGAGGAAAAAGCAACGCCTAAGAAATGGGAAAATTCAATTTTCTGAGCATGAGGTACACTTGGGCTGAAGACTAAGGTAGATTTGGAAAAATTAATTTCCTGGCCAGACCAAGCGCAATGTTTTTGAAGAGTCAACTTAAGGCAATCAGAGTCTGTTTCAAAAAAAGAGTAAAGAATTGTCGGCATATAATAAATGAGTTAGAGGCTGTACATCTTTACTTGTGGATACTTCCTTCCAAATACCCAAAATTTCTTGTCTAATTCCTCTAGATGGAGTAATCAATTGTGATAGTTGTCAGTTGAACATTATATGA
The DNA here is from genome assembly GCA_025593235.1 of Vachellia pachyceras. Classification (NCBI taxonomy): domain Eukaryota; kingdom Viridiplantae; phylum Streptophyta; class Magnoliopsida; order Fabales; family Fabaceae; genus Vachellia; species Vachellia pachyceras. The sequence goes on from JANTPZ010138106.1 coordinate 17,455, forward strand.
TACTGAACAGATGATACACATTGAAGGATTAGGCGCAGGTCCTTGAAGTCCAAAGGTTTATCACCTTCATATAATAGTATTGGAATATGATCTAATCCACCCTTGAAGGATTATGTCCAAAATCTATGTGTATTGGAACATATGTATAAATAAATACAAAATTCCTAAAATATAATTTTAAAATTCAAAGTTCAAATATTTTAGAAGGAACAATTTTTCCAAGAGAGAAAGAAAGTGTGTAGTTAAATTTTGAATTATTATTAAGAGGAATTATACCTTAAAAGGTGAGATAACCTACGAAACATTTCCTTAGTCTCTCTCTATGAAATTCTCTCCCACTAAGTATGAAAACTCTCTCATTCTTTCTATGGTGTTTTTGTTATCTAAAATTATTTTGGATCCAAATTTGTGATCCATAATACGTGTGGGTATATGTGCAGACATCAAGTAGGAATATACAAATACGCTCCGATTTCTTTCAAATAGTTATCTTACTCTTATTTTAAAGATCACATTGTTTTGCTACTTTTTTTTTTGTCATCTATACTAAATTTTCTCCTTTTTGTTTTTTCGAGGTTTAACAATATAGTGTCCAATGGTGAAAAATCTTCAAATATTTTTTTCCCTAAAATACAGCTATTTTTAATATGTAATTGCCTACTCAAGCTTATGACTTATTTAGTTTATATACCACTATTTTTTATGCCTTATAAATCAATTCCCACGCAGCCAAGTAAAAATTAAGAATTAGGAGAGAAACCTCCTAATTAGACTTATGAAAGTTAAACTGTCTAGAATGCATATTTCATTTAACAGATTATATCCAGATTCAATGAGAGGCTTTTTAGCCTGTAAGGAGAAATGAATCTATTTTTTTAGTAATATCATTAAAAAAATGATAGGTGATGTTGAACACAAAATTTGTAAACTTTATACAGAAAACGGTTACCATTGTCCTAATGCATTTCTTTATTATTTGTTATGGGTTATCAATAATTTTGAAGTCTCTTTATCTAGTACCGGTCATGCAGGTTAGGCCTGCCAAAATTGGCTGGTTGCGGGCTGGCTTTTAGCAGCCCGCCACCTTGAACCTACGCCCAGCTAACCCGCTTTATTATTTTTTAAAAAAAATTATTTTTATGTATTTTTTACTTTTTTTTATCCCAATATTTTTTACAAAAAATGTAATATTAAATTAGATTTTTAGGAAATTATTGAACATTTATTTAAAAAATTTGAAGGAGAATATCATAAATATACAATCTTATAGAAAAAACTGAGTAAAAAAGTATTTATTTTTTATTTTTTTTATAAAAAATAAAATGTTGTCAGGTTGGCGGATTGGGAAATCCCAACTCACCACCTGACGGGTCGGTGGCGTGCTGGCCTGTCCAACCCATCAACCCGTGTGAGCCAGCCTGCAACCCGCGCGCTAATCCGCATTATCAGTAGAATCTTTATCTATAACCAATACATTTCTTTGTTATAATAATTAATATTCTACCCTATTTTTTTCCACCTATCTCGCTATCTTTTCTTTGGATAAATCTATCTGTCACTCTACTTATCCCTACCTATCAATATTGCTTCCGAGCTCCCAATCTCCCCTTGCACACTCTCATCGCCGTCACTGACCCCCAAATCGCGGCGCCTCCAAGGCTTCGACCTCCGTTCTCCACTCTCCACCACCGTCGCTGAACTCCACGGAAGAGGCTGAGAGAAACCTACATTCACTCTGCTCGCGCCTTCTTCGTTTTGCCGCCGGTTTCTCATTCACGTCGTCGTTCCCTGGCTTCCTCCTCGTTGTTGCTCTGTTTAGTCTTCACCATCGTTTAAGGTCAAGAGAGGAGGAAAAAGATTTCCAATCATGTCGTCTAGGCCCGAGCTGCTCGCTCCGCCTGAGATTTTCTACGATGATACTGAAGCTCGCAAGTACACATCTTCTTCGCGGATTATTGAAATTCAGGTTTTTCCCTTGAAAACCACGTTATACGTGCTAGTTCCCTTTGTTCATAGAAATCCTTGTGCTCTTTCTTGACTTGTTGAATCTGTAAATATGAGTTTTTTGAAATTCATAACGATCCTCTTTCGTGTGTTTAAAGGCATCTCTTTCTGAAAGAGCTCTGGAGTTACTCGCTTTGCCCGATGACGGCGTTCCCAAGTTACTCCTAGACATTGGTAAAATAATTCTCTCTTCCTCTTCTGCATTAATTCGGGAAACATCTTTTTGAGTTTTTATGATTGGACTTCCATGCAATGACGTTTTTTCTGGGTTCGCCTCAATAAAAGTCTCATACATCTTTATCTCTTCAATGCAGCATTTTTCTTTTTGGCGTTTTCACTGAAGGTCACAATAGTTTAATTTAAACATAAACCAATCCTTCTAACGTTGTCTGCAGGAAATCCTTAGCAGACTTAGGTATCGAAATGTTGTTATATTGCCATGGCGATACCCCTTATATATGATATTATAATATCATATAACATAATTTGCACCATAGCTTTTCTAGGCACTGTATGTGATTTTTATGGTAGATTTACCGTGATATATTCTTTTGGCCAATTCTTCTATAGATTTAACTGTTAAATTGTGCCTTGAGGGTTGAGCGTTCCCCTTGACATGCATCTCCTTATTTTGAACATACAGATCTGATGTGTTATTTAGTACTTTGTATATACTTGGAAGACTGGAAGATTACAACCCATTACTCTAGTTGACTTTCTTAGATTGTGCGATTAGGACTTTCTGACATTTTACTATTTTACAGTTCGTCCATAGAGTCTGGTTTTATGGACTTTTTTTAAAAAAAATCTTTTTATTTGTAATACAGCTTAAATGTATGATTGAATTGCCGTGGTATTCTGTAGGTTGTGGATCAGGACTTAGTGGAGAGACACTTTCAGAGAATGGACACCACTGGATTGGTCTGGACATTTCACCATCAATGCTTAGTGAGTCAATTCTTTTATATCGTGAACCATAACACTTGCCATCCAATTGTTCCCTTCAATTTGTTTTTATTTTTTGCTTTTTAATATATGATATTTTGGTTTAAGTGTAGATATTGCATTGGAGAGAGAGGCTGAAGGAGACCTTTTACTTGGTGATATGGGTCAGGTATTCACCAAATTAGAGGTTTAGAGTATTCTTCTGCATGGATATTTGATTTCTTTTCAAAGCAATTTTGGGACTACGATTACCAGATGCTTCTGGATTACTGATATCTGTCTCATTTGTTCCCTTTTTTATTCTGCTTCTTGTGATATAATTGTTTGACAATCCATAGACACGTGAAATGAAAAAATTTCAGCAAGAAAACAAGATGCTTGCTCTGTAATTTTCTGTAATTTTTTCACTCATATTTTAAAATGGTTTCAGGGTTTAGGGCTTCGTCCTGGAGTTATTGATGGCGCCATTAGCATCTCTGCAGTTCAGGTTTGTTGCCTTGATCGCATTTTTAAGTTTGAGAGCTTGCTTTCTGTTATTCATTTTGGTAAACCTATTGTTTTCTATGATATTGCATTTTCTAATTTACAAGACCTAGGTCTAATACATGATCGTTATTAGGTTATCTGATCACAATATGTAATACAGTTTTCATTTATAGAATGATATTACATGATTGACTCCATTAATGAAGTTCCTCTACATGATGTGTTTTTAACTTTTAATTGGAAGACTTGGTAACAAAAACCTAAATAACTTTATCTGTATTATCATTACTAAATACCCTCCTTTCTTATTGGAGTCACTAAAGTACAAATTTCCTAAGATAGCTGCCAGGGCGTGAGCTAATGCTTTCCTACCATGCTTGATTGGGCTCTTTTCTCATTTACTTTCTCACTTACTCTTGTATACTTCAATTTGGTGATGCAGTGGTTATGCAATGCTGATAAATCCTCTCACAATCCAAAGTTAAGATTGAAGTATGTTCTTGCTCTTGTTTACTGTTTTTTAGCCCTTTCACGTATATTCTAGTGTGTAGTGGGTTTTTCCTCTTTTTTATTTTACTCTACTAAAATTAGACTATGGTGAAAATATTCAGTTCCTCTATGGTCCAGAACAATGTTTCTTCTTTTGAATTTGTAGGGCCTTCTTTACATCTATATACAAATGCTTGACAAATGGAGCTAGAGCAGTGTTTCAATTATATCCTGAAAGTCTACAACAGCGGGAACTGATTCTAAATGCCGCAATGCATGCTGGTTTTTCTGGTGGCATAGTTGTGGATTATCCCCACAGGTACATTGGATGCCTGTACAAATATAGGTGTATGCGTTTTACAGAAATGATTTTCTAACGAAAATTTTCTTCATTTTATAGCATTAGGTCTCTAATTAGCACAACATCTTGATCCTTTAGTGTCTTGTTAAGCATTCATATTTTCGGGTTGGTGAGAATTAATCTCTCAAGATAAGCATAAACAATAAGTTTCTCTTTATCTCCTCTTAAAATGTGGAATGAAACAAAGCCAACCACAAAATAGAAATGCATAGCATCATTAGTTATCTACGGGTCATGATGATGTCTGTGGAATATTTGCTTCCGCTCTAAGGTTAATTCAGTATAAAAAACAGAACCCAGCCTAGAGGGGTTGGTCCGACTGGTTTACAAGGGGAAGGCAAGACGCCGTGTACCCGCCAGATCTTGGGTTCGAACCCTGGGAAGTCCCTCACGGGGCGACCCTGGATTAGTCTGGGTCCGAAAGGATCCGGGATACGGGGGGAGTTTTCTCTCACTAAAAAAAATAGATCCCAAATGGCATGTTTGTCTCGAAGTTTATGCTGGCAAGCTCATTAATCTTTTTTCTTTTTAACTTATTGGGAGATTCTCCCACTAAGTCAATTAAATCATGTGTATCGCAAGCTACTATTTGGCTTTTGCCTTTAGTTCATTCAAAAAAATTATGATGATCGCACACTCAAAAAACTAGTTATGTTTGAATCAAAGTTGTTCTCTGTTTTCGCTTTGTTCCTCCTCCTTTTCTTCTGAAGCATCCTATAAACCACATATTCTTTGAGCATGTTTTGGGTGTTGCACTAACTGGTGAACAATTGTCTTTTGATAGTTCAAAAAAGAGAAAAGAATTTCTTGTCCTCACATGTGGTCAACGAGTGATAAACACATCAGCAACCAAGGGCAGAGGTGAAGATGGGGAGAGTTGCTCCGACGATGAAAGCGAAGATGAAGATAATAAAATGGTTTGTCTTGCCACGTTGACAATGTTCATTCTGTATTTGTACTTTTTGAAAATAGGATAAAGAACTTCTTGCAGTCAAGCCTTCATACAATAGCCTTGATGTTGGTTCTTGTTTTATATAGGCTAGCCATGGCCTGAGATAATGATTTTTTTTTATTATTATAATTCTCAAATTTGCAGGTATGTGTCTCAGACAGGCATAGGCCTAAGAAGAAGCAGAAACATAACAAGAGTGGCAAGGGAAGGGAATGGATACTGAGGAAGAAGGATCAGATGAGAAGGAGAGGAAATATGGTGCCTCGAGACACCAAGTACACAGGTCGGAAACGCAAGGATCGCTTTTGATCTTTTGGCATTTGCCTCGGAAACTCAAGGATCGGAACATAGGATTCCGAACAATTTTGTAGGGTTGGATTATGCTTTTTGGGGTTATCGAACTTGGAGAAAGATTTTGTCCTTTTTATTGGTTGAGCAAGATATTTGTATTCTTAATTTACCTTTAAATTTTTGTAATTCGTGAAGGTACTCGATATATATATCGAAGTGCAAAAACAGTTTTACCATTTGGCTAACTGTGTTTGCTTTTACACATAACGACATAAATAACAAACAAGGTAACTTGCTATAATTATTATTTTTTGTGTTGCTGTTGTCGGTTGATAATATGTTGTTGTATATAGTATATTTAATATTTAATGCTTGTTATATGAGCACATATTCAATCGCTATATAGAGGTTTGTTTTGACAAGTCAAATAAAAGAATGGATTTTTTTATCAACTAATAAAAAGGAATTGATTAAGAAGTGTAATAAAAAAAATTTATGGTGAATAAAAATCAATTTTAATCATAACGTAATGTTCTGTTTTTGCTATAAAGTAATGAAAAATTAAGAGATAATCAATGTAATGAAAAATTAAGAGATAATCAATGGTATTATTTCTGAGTTGTGTTTGGAAAGTTGCTTTAACTGTCAAAACAAAATTGTCAATGGTATTGTTTTTGTTTCATATTTGTCTACTACCAAGATACCGAGCCCCTAATTCTGTTAACGAAACTTTTTTCTACCATAAAATTTAAACTCTCAACCTTGCCTTAAAAATCAAATGTTACCATATTTAGGTAAACATTAGTCGTGATCCAACTATTAGCGCCACCCTTTCCTGGTCAAACAAGCGGATATAGAATAACGAGGGAAAACAGAATATATCTTTGGGGAGACTCAGCATTCAGATGCTCAGTTGCAATTTCATTAGGAACTTGTTTTTGGACAAAATTCAGAATTAGTCAATATTTTTAATCAAGTTTTACAAGAAAAACGTGAGATAAGCATTTTGCAGTTCTTGCCCAAAAAATAAAACATTGAATCAATATATCATATAAAACGCCTCCACCAAGCCATCTCATTTCACACGGCTCACATCGGCTCCTCACTCATTTTACTGTTCATAACGAAATCACGGCTTCAAACAAAAAAAACCCCGGCTCTGCGACGGCTTCCCATGCTTGCAGTATTCAAATTTCAAAACTTCATAACTCCCGCCCCAATTTTTAAAATCGTTTACTTTTCCTGTTCCAGATGCTCCCTCTCTCCCACAGTTACCAAACCAATTTCCTCCCCTCTGCGACGACGCCCGATCCCCCTTCATCTCGCAGCACATGACCTCCCCTATGGAATATGGAGGAAGATTTTGAAAGCGAAACAGAGATCTCGCAGCACATGATCTCCCCTCTACGACGACGCCCGATGCCCCCTTCATCTCGCAGCTCTCCCCCTTGCCATCGCTTGTCCTCTTCGTGCTACAGTGTTTTGTGCTCAGTCGTCGATGACTTTCTCGGCATTAAGATTGTCGATCCTTAGATGGTTCTTACTTCATATTTACTTGTATTTCTTTCTCTAAATTGTTGATCGTTTTGTGAAGAATTCTTCCTTGAGGATCCTGATGCGGAAGAAGTCAAAGAGTTTGTACAGAAGCAGGTTGAATTGACGGATTCTGTGCTCCAGCTATGCGATACTAAGGAGAAGCTTCACGAAAATATCACAAAACTCTTTGACCATCCTCGCTATAATCCTCCCTTCAGGCGAGCAAAAAATTACTTCTATTTCCATAATACCGATCTTCAGCCACAAGACGTCCTTTATGTGCAGGTTTGATGGCCTATTTGTGCATTTCGCTTAGTCATTAAGGCCTTTTTCTGGGCCCCCTGTTAAACTCTGACCTTCTTCCATTTCACTCATGTTGTTCTGTAACTTTTCAGGATACTTTGGAGGGAGAACCAGTGGTTTTGCTTGATCCTAATGTCCTCAGTGAAGACGGAACTGTCTCATTAAACACACTTTCGGTGAGCGAGGATGCAAAATATTTGGCTTATGGTCTTAGCTCAAGTGGTAGTGATTGGGTGACGATAAAGGTAATGCGTATTGAGAACAAGAATGCTGAGCCGGATATTTTATCATGGGTGAGCGTCACAGTTTGTTGCCATAGAAAGGAACCCTTTATAGCTATTAATACCATGTTTTCAGGTCAAGTTTTCTTCTATAAGCTAGACACATGATAGCAAAGGTTTCTTTTACCGCTATCCAGCTCCCAAGTAAGTGATGTCCTACCCTCACATTTTTCCCCAGGAAGTAGGAAACTGAATGTGGGCTAGAGACTTTTAATTTTCACTTCTGTCTGTTAAAATGTGGGAGAATTTAGCAGATAGAAATTAGAGATGAGAAATCCTTAAATGAGTTGTTCAGTGAGATGCATATAAGTAAGTTGAGGCCAGATTTTGATGTTTATCTCCTAAATAACAGGTTTCAAAAAACTTCTCCTGGTGATCCAATTTTTCTACTCCACTTGTCCAGGTAATTATTGTTTTTGCGCATTGCACACATACTCACTTGTAATATAAAAGATGGGGGCAATATGCCATGATTTCATGGCTCTCTCCTTTGTCGCCTTCCCATCAGCTTCTTCGGCGATGATAAAAATATTATAATTTGAGAGAGAGATGGGAGAATCAGAGAGAAAAAGCACAAATGGAGGCATTTCTGCTTGACCCATTTGGATTCTCGAGGTCATCTTCAGTAATTCATCCTTTTTACTCTCTCCATTGCATTTGCTTCTATCTGACTCACTTTTTTCGTGAATGCTTGTGCTCATGACGATTATTCTCAGGTAACATTGCTGTTTCCCCTATAGAGGGGTCTGGATTTGGTTTCCTTTTTGGAAATTTATCCCTTTCCTTGATTTGGGGTAGAGGGATCGCGTCCAGGAAACAGGTTAGCATTTAAGCTGCCCCCTTTCACTTTTCCGCTTCACGTGAGATATACAATATGATCCGAATCTATATTGTATTTTCTGGGAATCTTTAAAGTTCGATTTGGCATGGTTGTAGTTTGAATCTCTCAAGTTTTATTTTCGCTGTTGGATTTGACGCTGGAACCTCGAAAACCTAGAATTCAGCATTGTGAAGCTTCACTTCTTAATTGTCTGGGCAATCTCAGCCTGGTTGTTTTTCCCTCTTGATTATTGGCAACCTTATGTACTATCTTAGCATGTTGTGCCTCAAGATGCTGACGTTTACTCTTGCATCGTTTTTGTAGGTGAGACTGTGATTAGCAAAAATATGCAACAATTTATTCCCGGTTTTCACATCCCCCCGGGCGGGAGCACATTACACCCAGAAAATAGGAAGTCAAGTTGTTTTTTATAGGTTTCTGAGCTCGTGAGTAGCACAGTGAGAGATGTAGCATTTTCATCCATATCATTTCCCTACCGTAAGCATCCTGAAGAATTTATTTATTGTCATTTCATGTTAAGGCCAGCTTTGTTTTATGGCTCCAACTATTGGACAGAAGTTAAGGGCGGAAGTACCATCTACTTGATATGGGACATATTATTGATAAGCATGTTCATAGCTATTGAAGTTTTATTCTATCCCCTATTTCCATAATATCCTTTTAGTTTTCTCCTATTCAATCGTTTTCCTTGATTGTTTAACTTTAAGACATAATGGGAAGAAATCAACTGTTCATTGCATTGTATGTATCTTGACTAGAATGATCTTCTGCAGTGAGTTCAACTGGTGCCTTGTATATTTTCTCTGGGTGATGATCATAATACGTCCGTTTGGTAAAGCGGTGGAGAAGTACTTATGGGTTTATTCACACAAGTCGAGGCAAATATGTGGAGGAGATTGTCTCATTTTGCGGAAAAACACTGTTGAACGTGCTTATAGGTATAAGCAACGCTTTGCCAAACAAGCACAATGATGATGCACCTAATATGTAGTTGTGACAAACGGAAACTAAATGCTCTTTCTTGATTAGAGAAGAGATAAAAGCAACTGAGAAGGAGCGATTAAACCCATAGTATAGTAACATTTCTGGCGTGTTTGGAATAATATAATTTGGACAGCAACTGGAGATGCTTAGGGAGCGCGGCACTATTTAAAATCAAGAACTTGGTACAAACTTCATCAAATCTGGGTTACAGGGGAGGATCCTGACC